>JAVJIF010008131.1:0-120910 GCA_038442645.1 Agave tequilana
TGCTTCAAGATCACATCAAGTACTCAAGAATAGTCTAGCTCTTTAGATCAAGGTTCAGACCAATCAATATGGAGAAGAAGATTTTCAAGAGAAGATTTTCAAGGCTTGAGTCTAGTTTGCAAGTTTTAAGATTTTGTGTTTAAGATAAATATAAAGGATAGATTAGTTGTAGATTGCTCAAACTCATAAAAACACACTCAAAATATTTTATAACTTTCATATTAAATAGTTTTTGAAAAATACCAGTTTTGATTTAAGTTTAAATTTTATGTCTCAAAATAGTTCACATGTTTGTATATGTGTTGATTTTTGATCACACATATTTGTACTTCAAAGTATTTTAATGAACTTATTTTTATGAATTTTATGGAGATTTTATGAAATTTAAGATATATTTTTAAATGTTGTTAAAACTGTTTTTTGGGCTGCTGGCGGTCGACCAACCTGTCGACCGAAGCAAGGCTTGGTCGATTGACGTTGTACAAGACTTGCACAAGACATGCACAAGCCCATATGACTTGAGCTCAGTCGACTAACTGGTCGGCCGCAGTAGAGATTGGCTGACTAATCGGTCGACCGACTGCGTCTGCAGAGCTCTCGGGTTTTTTTGGTCGACCGGGCGACCGACCTTTCTGCTGATCTGCTCGACACCCTTGTAGTTTTTGGCCATAATTTTTTATTTTTATATTCAATTAACATAATTTAAATTGCATTTCAAATATAACTTTCAAGACTACATTTCTAATTCAATAATTATTTTCTGATTCAACGTTAATGATGTCAAATATTAGGTTGAAGTCTATTCTTATTCTGAAAATAGTTTACAGTTTCTGATTTGATATATTTTAGTATTTTATTGATATATCTATGCTGAAATTATATTGATTGATTTAAGTTAATTAGAAAGGACTTCAAGATATACAAATTCATCCTATATACAGATTTTCAAATTCTAAAATTTTAGGCCTCAAAATTATGCTCAAAGTTGACCTATGCATAGTCTGGGTCTGAGGTCGGTGGACCGCCCGGTGGACCGCCAGACTCCAATAGTCAAAAATTTGACCGTTGATCGGTCGACCGGGCGGTCGATAGATATGCCATTTGTGGCAGTTTTTGAACCATAATGGCTAGTTTTCTTAGCCTATAGATATGGGGTTTTTGGTGAGTTTTATACAAGATTTTTAGAAGTGTTTTGAAGCTAGTTTTTCCTATCTTCTATAGAGGTTTTTCAACAAGTTTATGGGCTAAACTTTTATATCAAAAAGAGAGCTTCTCAGAAGTGTTTTTCTTGAGTTTTCAAAGAGATTTCTTGAGTTTTTCACCATAACATCTGCCTAGTTTTTCTCACACAAGCTTGAGCTTTCCATTGCTATATTCATCCTCTAGGATCCTTGTTGTGAGAGAGTTTATTTTTGTGATCAAGAGAAGTGATCACAAGTGATCCACCCTTTATATTTGAAGAGTTGTAGAGGTTACGGCCTCGGTGAACTTGCGGGTTCGTGTGGTGTATTATTCTTGCGGGAACAAGTGAGGCACTTATGGGTCCAAGAGTTCTTGAGGGAGCTCGTTGTAGGTGTTGCGTCACCAAGTGATCTTGCGGGATCGATTATAATGGAAATCTTCATAGTGGTGAAGGCGGGGATGTAGAGCAAGTACCTCAAACCTCGAAACAAATCTCCCATGTTTGCGATTGCTTATCTCTCCTCTCTCACTTGTGTTTATATATCTTGCATGCGATTATTGTTTGTATCTTTTATATGTTTGATATTCCCTTGTGCTTTCTATATATATTTGCTTGGTTGTTTGCTCATACTTGTATTTAACAAGAGAGCTATGGTGGCACCTTAACTCTTAATCTAGAGGAATCTTGAGGAGATAGTCCAGAGCCATTTACCGGGATTCGGCTACACTCTTTGTTATACGTTGTGTCTTAGCCCAATAATTTTTAGTTTGCACAATTAGTTTTAATTTCATATTGTTGTGCATTAGATTAGCTTGTCACCTGTTCACTCCTCTAGGTGACTTACAATTGGTATCAGAGCTTGGTGCTCTTAATTTGGGTCTAATAATTTTGAGTTAAAGATCCTCATTTTAGCTAATCATAATACTTGTTTTCATACACATTGGATTTCATGATACCTCCCATGTTTGACATTTTTAACATCCAAACTTGAAAAGTTAAGAAGTCCATTTACCTAAAAGCCCTAGGTATTCATGTTTATTTTGCCACCATTAAAGATTCTTATTTTCAAAATGGCAAAAACCCTTGAGTTAATGCAAAAGCCATCCATACTTTAAAGTCAATCCTAAATGATGAATATTTATCTAGGGAGTCTAACTTTGATTCGGTTTTTGGAGTATAAAACACCTTATCTCTCTTGATGACAAAAGGATTTCTATATGGGGAGTGACTCGAATGATGGAAGTCCTACCTCCATAGGTGCTACATGGTCCAAGGGATGACCCCCTTGAGGTAAACTTCGAATCCGAGCTTGATGAAGATGTTGACATGCCAAATGACGAGCTTGCTTTATTTTGTCACAATGTTTGAAAATATGATTTGCTTAAATAGAAAATAAAATATTGAAAAATGAAAATGCTTCCATTTTAAAAGAAAAAGATCTTTTAAAAATGAATTGGAAATTATTTCAAAAGAAAATGAATGTTTGAAGAATAAAATTACTTTGGTGAAAAAGAAAAGGAAGTTGTTTTTAAGGAAAAACTCTTTGAAAAAGAAAATTATTTAAAAGGAAAAAGATTTCTAAAAAAAATAACATTGATTCTTGCCATGTTTCTCATGCTACTAATGTTGCATGTTCTATTGATAAAAATGAGATTCATGTTTTGAAAATAAAAATTGATTGTTTGGGCTCCACTTTGAGCCAATGTGCATTAACCACTCCAAATAGGAATCTATGTTTTTGCAAGAAAAAAGTTCCACGCATGCATGCACATATCCCATGGCATACACATACACACCGTCATTACACTCATTCCACACATATGTATGCTAATATGTCCACATGTACTCTTGTGGCCGAAAAGGCCATCTTGAAAATTATTGTATTGATAGAATAAATCATTTAAATTTTGCTAATAAAAATGTTTGAGTTCCTTATAATACTAACCCCCATGGACCCAAAAGAAAATATGAATACCAAAATCTCTACCTCTTGTGTTTGATAAAGGTATGGGCTCTCACAAAATGTGAGAGGTTTGGTGCCGTAGTGGTGGATGCACTTGAAACTTGATGGACATACTCAATTGATGTGTAACTATCAAGGAAATAGTGGAGACCACCATGATTTGGATATAGAGAATAGTTCATATGGTTTGTGATTAGTCTCCAATATTGCATATTTCATACCACATTTTCACGCTTATTCTTTATAAAATTCTGCTAAATAATGGTTTTCTTGTCCGTTCCTAGGTCTATTGTGTTGAATGAAGAAGAAGATCAAAATCCCATTCATTAGGTGAAGCCTAGAAATATAGCCATTGACTTTTGAAAGCTGAACCTGCCAATTATGGGAGCAAATTTTAATGAACCAACAGTAGGTACAAGGAGTGGTGTGCAGTAGGAGGCCACGCCTTGGCGCAACGCACATGGCCCTAGAAGTGTCCAGAAATGCGGCAAAAGCCACGTTTTCATGGCCTGTTGGTGTGCCACATGTCAATCTTCAACGCGTGGCCCCGTGATGCCCCTCTGATGCCCCCCTTTGCCTATAAATATCCCATTCAGAACAGAAGAGAGAAGGGTTTTGAGGGTAGTTTTTAGGGTAGTTTCCTTTCTTTAGTTTAGGTTAGTTGTTCTTCTTCTTCCTCTTTTATATTTTTCATTTCTTATAGATCTTGTAATAGATAAGAGAGTAGCACATACGATGAAATCAGGAGTTCTTGTAATGAAGGTGACAATCTATGAAAGGTTTAGTGATTTTATATTTTTTGTTCTCTATTGATTTTCTTCTCTCTAACACTTTACCTGCTTAGCTTTTCTCTCATGGCAAGTAACTACTAAGCACTAACTTCCTTACTCCTTACTTGATAATCTATATGAATCTAATAGCTTCTACTTGGCCTTGCTCTTGCAAGAGTCATTGATGGTTCATGATGATGGATTCTAACACTCTAACATCAACTCTCTAACAAGCTACCGTTACTTTATTTCATGCTTGCTCTAGTTTAGTTTTAATGGTTTAAGTGTAGCTTGCACTTGTTTTGTTGAGTTTGGATGTGAAAGTAATCTTATGGGTCATGCTTTGAAATACTCTTGAATGAAGGACTAGTGATGGCCAAGGATATATATGAGACAACTATCACTAAGAAGTTAGTATGGTTAGTGGAGCCATTAGTAGTTATTAGCCGTGAGTTTTCTTTCTTTTTTCACTTGTTTTAGAAATACTATAAAAAATCACAATATCTTCTCTTCTATGTTCCCATTTCTTCGTGTTTCACTGTACTCTTCTCTTTTCACATTTTGTTTTGTTGTCTTTTGATTCTTTAAAATGCTGAAGAAACTTTAACACACATGAACATACCGTGAAGCTTCTATCACCTCCCGTCCTTGTGGAATCGACCCATTTAGCCCCTATTCTATAATAGAAGTATCGAGGAAGCCAAAGCACACACACTTTAACTCTTGATTCCAAAATGACACTTTTTGTGCACGGTTTTCTCTGACCAAATTTTGGCGCCAATGCCGGGGATGGGAATGGTTTGATCTCACATTTTGGTTAACTTTTCTTCATTGTTTTTGGTGTGTAGGTCAAAATTTTCAAAAATTAAGCATCACAGAAATCCACACTTGCTTTTGTGTGGTTGGGTTTATTTTTGTATATTTCTATATTTTGTTGCTAGTTTTTGTTTATATTACCTACATACTACAATAATTTAAAGAACTAAAATATGATAATTGAATGTTTTAAAATGGTTTAGACATTTGCATCTAGGCACGTGTCAATTTTCATTCCAATATACTGTATTTTGTTCTTGTGTTCTTGTGATCTTGACGGAGGTGTACATATTGCATTGCATATAGTTTAGGACGAACACTTAAGTAATTTACTCGCTTTGTGTTTTCATTCTTATCTATATTGCACACTTGGATGAATTGAAATTAGGGGCAAAACCCAACATAAGATAAGGTGGGAAGTCATTACCCTCCCTTAGCTAAAAAATCACCCTCCACTCACACAACCCAAGCCTAAATAAAACTTGCTAGATATTGGCCCCTAGGGACATCGCGGGCTCATTTAGGAGATTAACCTAAGAGGATAAGTTGTTAGAGTTTGACTCTTATCAAATCCGTGTCCAAGGTTGGGGATTGAGAGGCGAAACCTCAAAGAACAGTGGTTTGGCATAATTATGCCTGTTGCTCCGGCACAGATATCTCCCACTGGTCTTGGCCCTACCTGGCCAATTAACTTGCGGTCAGATTTCTACAATGTACCCCCTGTGGACAGTCTAATCAGTTAGCAGTCGTTTAGGTCTAAGTCAATCCTAGCATATCCTTGTTCTCTTTTTCTTTTTTTTTCTTTTTGTTTATTTGTTGGTTGGTCTGTTTTTTCTTTTTTTTGTAAATTGTGATATATATTTCAACAACAATAATTTTTTTCGATCCTAATATGAATTCATATTTCACCTCGTCCTCATATGTCTTGGATAATTTCAACCCGGCTATGTATAACATGAACCAACTATATAGGCCGGATTGGACTTATCTGACTCAATATGACCCATATCTCAATCCATATCTCAATCTTATGACCATAATTTTCAAAATAGTTTTCACTCATCACAGAGTCAATGGGGATTCACCTCCTTCGAGTCAAAATTTTCAACCATCTTATCCATAATTTTCACAATATTCATTCCTTGATATTGATTCATATACTTCTTTTCCTATTCCACCAAGTGAAGAAAATCTAATTTGAAAAAGAGTATGGAAGTCATACTTGAGTCCAAACAATAAATTTAAAATTTACTCAATTCACAATCCTTCCCACATCAAACTCTATATATTCCTTTTCTAGAACCACCAATTGGAGGAAATTTGAGTTAAAAAAGAGTTCGAAAGTCTTTTGTGAAACAGTGTAACAATTTCAAAACATGTTGGACTCATCATTTCAATCAAATTTTCAAGAGTCCTACTCATCTTTTTCAGTCCCATTGATTCAAAATGAACAACTATCCGTACTGGAATTGAGTATAGAACCCTTGCATGAGTCTGAGCAACAATCGCAAAATCTGATGGGCTCACGATTTCTCTACAATTTTCAAAACCAACTTTCATACTCACCTTTTCAAGAAGAACCGACTGCAAAGAGTATAGAAGACATGATTCAGACTCAAATTTCTGTTATTTGGCCATCAGTAGGTTAGACTCAATAATAAGCGAATTGATCATGAGAATGAGAAAAATCTTTCTTGTCAACGTTTGACCAATCCTTATATCCCTAACTCTATTGATTGGACCCAAGAACCATATTATTTGGAAATCAAGATTCAATTTCAGCACACCCATTTGAACTTAATCAAACTCCAAAATTTGAAAGTCACATTGACATTTTGGCAAGTTATCCCTTTCCTGAAATTGAAATTGAACATAAATGTGATCCTGAACCTCATATTGATAATTCCATTTAACTTTTTGATTCAATAATGACTCCGTTATCTTTATCAGATTTTTTTCATATTTCAGAGTCAACATTGAATCCTGTACCAACACACCGTAAATTGAATCACCATGTCTTATGAATCATCACTTCATTGATGGGGACAGTATGTGAACATCATTTTTTTAGTTTGGACTCCATTTTTGAATGTCGACTTGATTTAAGTCACATTTCTGAGTCGGTATTTGTTCATGTTCTGTTTGAGCCCAAATCAATCATCTTCCACAATCACACTTCATTGTTGGACAAGGATGTTGAACAAAATGACTCAGTAATTATTTTTAAAATTAAAAATTAGATGGGGATTTTTTTAAAATAAGACCATTCATTTAATCATTCTTTTACTAGGTCGTATTAGAGAGGTCAATGGTGGTTCCTTCGAGATCCACAAAACTTGGATTGGGCCACATTTCGTGGGCCAATCAGACCACCATCGGAACCACCATCATAAGTAATTTCTCCTTCCCTTTTAATTTGTTTCATGTATATACACATTAACGATGCATTGAGGATAATGCATGAGATAAGTGTGGGGAGGGTTTACTAACATAGTTTGTTTTAAACTTTCTTTCTTTTACACTTCTTCTTAGAAATTTTTTAGATTTTTTCTTTTGTATAAAACCCTTTTCTTTTCTTACAAAACCTTTTGAAATAAGAGAAATAATTTTGATTTAATTTTAAGAAAATTGAGATTATCATAGAAATTTGGAAGATCTAAAATTATGAATTTTTAAATCGAGTTAAAATAATAGATCTTGTTTAAATTTTAGGATGAGAAAGTAATATTGGAAAGATAATTTGATCTCGAATTTTTTGCCTTAGATATATGCACTTCACACTTGCACAATTTTTTGGGATTGAAACAAAGATTGAAAATGCCATAAAAATATATAAAAAAATAATGATAAGATAGGGGATTCTCCTATGGAAGAATTGTTAGAATTTAACTCTTACCAAATCGGTGACTAGGATAGGGGATTGAGAGGAGAACCTTGAATGTTGTGTTTTGGCTTAATTAGACTCGTCGTTTTTTGCGTGGACCCTCCGACGAATCTTGCCGCATACCTGGCCGATTAACTCGTGGTTAGATTTTATAATATACTTCCCGCAGATAATCTACAGTTAGGAGTCATCTAGGTCTAAGTCTACCTTAGAATAGGCTTAATTGATTTTTTTCTTTGATTGACTAGGTCATCTTATTTTTATTAATTGCGCATGTCAGCTTGGTCGAGAGACCCAGCTACATCTAGGTTAAGTTGATACAGTTCACCACCCAAATCTGATCAAAACATGACAAAATCAACATCCATGCAGGATAGGTTCTATCCTATAAGGACTTCTCTACCATATTGCATTCAGCTTTCCGAAGCCGATGGTGACACCTTTGAGCTTAAGCCACAATTCATTTACACTCTCTCGAAATATCATAGTCTAGAGTTCGAAGATACATACTTCTTCATAAGAGAATTTGTAGAGGTGTGTCTCATGATGAGGATACCACAGTTAGGAGACGATTCTATTAGGTTACATTTGGTCCCTTTCACCTTTAAGGACCTAGCAAAAGAATGGCGATATAGTTTAGCAACTGAATCAATTATGCCATGGGATGATTTCATCAAGACCTTCTTGAAGAATATCTACCCTATCCATAAGATCACTATTATCTGGAAAAACATAATGCAGTGTAAGCAAGAAACAACCGAACTATTTTAGAAATACTTTGAACGCTTCAAAGGTCTCCTTGCCCAATGCCCCCATCATGACTTAGAGAAGTGATAATTATGCTAAATTTTCTATGATAGTTTAGATTATCAAAATAAGACTCTATTAGAAACCACGTGTCTAGGGATTTTTTTGAAAAAGATGAACATGAAGGGTGGAAAATGTTTGATGATTTAGCGGAGAAGACCATCCAGTGGGAACCAACTCTCGATAAATCTAAGAATAGTAACCCCACCTTATCAAAGGAGGTCTCCATTCCATAGAGACATTCATAGTGACAGAGGCTTAATTTGCTAGCGTTATGTGAAGACTAGATGCTCTAGAAACTAAGGTGCCAGCCCAGTAAACCAAGTCAGTCCAACACAATCCGTATTTGCTGGTTGCACTTACTGTCAGTTTATAACTTTGTGTTCAAAGAGTGTCATGTTTTCTTGTTCATCAAATGTTGCCTAAACATATGAATGTACCCTTCACAAGACCCAACAACAATTCATATTCACAAATGTACAATATCAGTTAGAGAAATCACCCGAATTCCTCATGGGGCCAAAGTACCACTAATCAACCTCGGCCCAACTTCTCCAACAATATTCAACCATCTCATTATCAACAAAATTTTTCAAACTAAGTTCGACCACCCTTCTTTCCAAAATTCACAAGTGGATACAAGATTCTCCAATATGAAAAGAACGATGGATACTTTTGTTGGCCAAAGGCCATTTGCCCTAGTTTTGATGATAACAAAACATATGAAGTTATGTTTTTTCTAATAATTTTGTTTAAATAAGTTTCAGGTTAACACCATGTTGCATCGTGACTTTACCATAAGACTCACACCTTTTGAAGCCATGAAAGATGTCGATCCCAGAGCCTAACCATATAGAAGAGCTCAAGGATCAAGTTTGCAAGAGAATACTATACAAGATTTGTTTTTTTTGTTATATTATAGGATTTATAGTCATGTAGTAAAACCAAGATGTTATGGGTTGATAGCTCTTGATACTGACACACACACACACACACACTTCATTCCTATCCTTAAGTGTTTTTGAAAAGAGTTCAAAACTTTTCCCTTTTTCGTTTTCAAAATCAGGTTCAGAAAAATGAGTTTCGGAAAAACTGATTTTCGAGTTAGAAAAGTGTTTTTACAAAATATAGTTTTATCTTTATTTTGTGTTGATACATGATCACACACTAGTTCTATCTAGTCCTAAGAATTTTATTTTATTGTTAAAAATAAAGTTTATTTTTGTTAGTAAAAGGTTGACTTCAAAAATTTACAAAATAAGCTTTTGGCCTTAGGCCGATCGACTGACTGGTCGACCATAGACAAAGCAAATTGCTCTGTCAGTCAACCAAGCGGTTGATTGACATGCACAATATTTCCCCTAATGCTTTGTGTGCACTTCGTTCGACCGTTCGGTCGACCGACTATAAGAGCTTTGCTCTCAGTTTGGTCATAGTCGACCGATTAGTCGACCGAAGAGAGCTTTACTCTTTGCTTGGGACAAACGGTCGACCGACCAGTCGGTTGCTATCCCCAACGGTCAGAAATCCGACCGTTGGTGGTCGATTAGCCGGTCGACCGATAAAAAGATTTCCTTCTAATTTTTTCCTAACGGCTAGTTTTCTATTTGTCTTTTTCTGGGTCTTTTCCCAACGACTCTATTGGGTTTTCTCCTCATGTTTTCATCCCTTATAAATAGTGAGACTGTAGAGAAACTCAATAACAAGTTTTTACAAGTTTACAACAAGATTTAATCAAGTTTTAGTCTTTTTCTTAAAAGATTTTCTTTTAGCCAAATTTCACATTCTTGCTTTTTAGCTTGAGCCTTCCCTCTACATCTTTACAAGTTATTTTCACTACATAATCTCAAAGAGCTTCTCCTCCTCATCCTAGTTATAGGGTTATGCTTGTGAGCCTTTTGTGGTCAAGAAAAGATCACTGATTTTCTTCTATTGTGAAGTTGTAGAGGTTGCGGCCTCAAGTGAGCTAGTGAGTTTCGTTGTTGGTGTTGCGGCACCACAAGAGAGGACTTGTGAGTCCATAGAGTTCTAGTGATAACTTGTAATAGTTGACGATCTAGTGAGATCGGTCATAGTGAAAAATCTTCATAGTGTTGAAGGCGGGGACGGAGAGTAGTGGCTCGAATCTCAGAACATATCATCGTGTTTGCGATTGCTTACTCTTTCTCTCTTCACTCTACTCTCTCTTTACTTACTTGCACACTTATATTATTTACTTATTTGCAAGTATTCCTTGTGTTGTGATTGGTATTTACTAGGTTGCTAGCAAGTAAATTTTAGTTTCACATTATTTGCCATTTTGTATAGCCATCACCTATTCACCCCCCTCTAGGTGATTTACAATTGGTATCAGAGTCTAACCCTAGTTTTGGTTTAACCACCTTAGGGAGATCGCTATATTTATTTGTTGCATTTGCTATTTCTTTGTACATTTATACTTATTTTCATGGCATCACACGACTTCTATAGCATCAAGTCCCCACCCAAATTTAATGGTTGAGCTTCCCCATTTGGAAGGTCAAGATGAATCTCTACCTTAAGTCCCTAGGGGTTAGAGTAGCTAAGGTCATAACCAAGGAATTCATTGAACCTCACAGTGATAATGACACATGGTCCGAAGCAACAACTAAGGAATATGAGGCCAATGCTAAAGCCCAATATGCACTTACAAAAGCATTAAATGATAATGATTTTTCTTGTGTAAGTAATTGCTAATCCTTTATGAGGTTTGGAATGATCTAATCATTTCTTATGAGGGGACGTCGCAACTCAAGAAATCTAAAGTTGACTTGCTTCATTCTCAATATGAGAATTTTTACATGCTTGAAAATAAAAGTATTGATGAGATGCTTACTTGGTTCACCAAGATTAATAATGGATTATCCTCTTTAGGTGATACCATTGACAATGACCAAAAGATTCGGAAGGTCATTAGACCTCTCCCCAAAACTTAGGAAGTCAAGGCGACAACCCTTAAGGAGCTCAACGATAGAGAGGAAGACTTCTCCGGCTTCATTAGAAATCTCAAAACCCATGAGACGAAAATGAAGATGAGAGAAGAAAGGGAGACTCCAAAGAAGAAAGCAATTGCTTTCAAATCTATTCCCTCCAACATCGACGAAGAAGATTCATCTGAAGATGGAGATAAGGACTTTGCCATGCTCATTAGGAGAGTGAGCAAAATATTTTATAAGAAGGAAAGACAAAGTAACTTTCAAAGAGGAAGACATCAAGAAAGATTTAAAAAGAAGCAGGAGGAGATGGGTCCTTGCTTTCATTGCAAGAAGACATGCCATCTAATTGCGGATTGCCCCTCACTTCAAGCCACTCCCTCCAAGAACATGCATAAGAAGAAGAAGGTGATGATAGCCACTTGGGATGATTCGAAAATAGATTTCGAAGAGGAGATTGATGCCGCACACGTTTGCTTCATGGCAAACAGAGAGGAGACTTCCATGATAAATCTTGAAACCTCTCTAAAAGATGATGATTTAACTATGGATGAACTTACACAAGTTTTGAAGAATTACATAATAGATATGAAATTTCTCTTGCATAAAATAAAAAAATTAAAAAGGAAAATGACTTCTTAAAGAATAAGTTAGAAATTATTTTTAAAGAGAAAAATGACTTATCTATTTCCTTTGAGAAAATAAAAAATGATTTTGATAAATATAAACTTGTTTGTAAGGGCAAAAGTCCTGATATTGCTTTTAAGAAAAATGAATATTTGGCTATACAAAAATGTATTGATGTTTTGGATACCACTTTGAAAAAGTGTGCATTTGATATGAATAAATTTAATTCTATGTTTCCAAAGGAAAAACTCAAAGGAAACATACATCTCATTCATCTCACACACACCATGAAAAACATAAACAACATGCACATAGACATCGACGTAAGCATGCTTTCATGTATGACAAAGTGTACACGTGTGCATATTGCAGTTGCAAAGGTATTTAGAAAAATTTTGTTATGCAAAGTTAAACATGTTAAGCAGAAATGTTAGGGTTCGAGAAAGTACTGCCCCTATAGGACCCAAAAGTTTTGGATACCAAAGAACACACCAATTTAATTGATGTAGGTGTGTCATCCTCCTCTAAGACATAAAGGGACATGGTGCCTTGGTGGTGGATACATCGGAGCTCAAAGGATCAACTGTCATATTGGATCGCTATCAAGAAGCACATATTTTGGAAATTGCCTATGTATTGGTAACTTCTCTACTTAAAATTTTCAATTCTAACTAGATCTATATATGCAGAGGTATAGCTTGCTTTTCATGTTTGTTAATATGCTTTAGTTATGTATACATGATTTTTTTTGATTGTTTTTATGGCTTGCTTATACTTGAGCTAAGTTCTTTGGCATTGCTTTTATTCTACATACTAGCCCATGTATTACTTGCCCATGTTTATAGTGTTTTACCCATGCTCACTTGGGTGATAGATATCTTTGCATGTATGTGTATATAAATTCCTCTATTTATTCATATACATGTATATATATTCTTTTGGTATATCTATCTTGAAGTTGGGTATCCTATTTAAATCATGTTTAAGTAATAAATTAAGATAGCAATTGCACGCCTTAACTCTTATCTAGAGGAAGGACGAGGAGAAGTTCAGAACCTGTTAAGAGTATTGGGCTTAAATATCTTGTTTTTTAATTGCTTACTATGTGAGTTAATTATTAATAAATATACTTTAAATGGAATAAAATTGTTTTGATATCATTTTTTTGTGTTTTCCATGCCTATAAGAATTCTGGTATTATATCTCTGCTTTATGTATAAAAATATCCAAGTTAAAATATTTTTCAAAACGCCTTTTTGACTTTTTTAAAAACTGCTTTTGGGGTAGTCCCGGTGACCGAGTTGACCTAGAATAGGTCCGGTCGACCGAGGAAGCCTGAAACAAAATTTTATTTTTTGGCCTAAGCCGGTCGATCGACTGAAACAAGATGCTCTCGGTTAGACCCCGGTGGACCGGGAGGTCGACCGAATGTCGGGTTGCTGTGTTTTTACCCATTTTTAGACCCTAAAATCTCAACTCTTTCTCACTTTTCTCTTCCTCCACCGAATCCCTCTTCTTCTCCTCTCTAATTCCCTTTATCCCATCTTTCCCAAACCCCATCCAAATTCGAATTGGTCATTAAAATTTGTTGGATTTCACCTCAAGGCTTCAGATTCGCTTGATTTCAAGGAAAAATTTCAGTTTCCTTAAGGTATAAACCCTAAATCTATCTAATCTCTTTTGTTTCATATTTTTTCTTAAAATCTCTCTTTAATTTGTGCCATAATCTTGTTTATCATCTCCCTATCTTTACCATGTCCAAGAGGCTTAGATCTGAGAAGGGTAAACAACCCTAATCCTCATCAACCCCTTTGTTTCTCAGTTTGCATCACATAGATTTTCTGTTATCCATAATAAAGATGTGATTTCTGATAGAACTGTAGTGCTTTCTGATTTTGAGCACTTAAATCTAGCAAATATTTTGAACATAAGCTCTCTAGAATGCCTAGACACCATCAAGGAACCTGTCCACCCTGAGCTTGTGCATTGTTTCCACTCTAATCTAACTTTTCAAAACAATCATATCAGATCTAGGATTTTGGGCAAAGACATTAACATTTCTTTACAAAGATTTGCACGTATGCTATATCTTTCCTGTGAGGGTGTAGATATATATATATAATATTGATTTAGATGCTTTTTCATATCCTGATGGTGAATCTGCCCTCACCCCGCATCTCTCCTACTCCATGATGATGATAACCCGAGCTTAGTTAAGAACGAGGAGGTGAAGTATTACACGCTCACTGCCCAAGTTCTAGCCAAGATAGTATTCTATAATCTCCTGCCAAAATCAGGAGAATATAGTCATTCTCAGGGTTCTACTTCCCTCTTGATCTGTTGCCTTCTGAAAGACATTGAGTAAACATTCCTAAGCTCATCATTGATTTCATACTTTCTGAGCATGTTCTGATCCCAAACTGGCACTTACCATTTGGAATGCTCATTACCCGACTTCTCAAACTCTTAAAATTTGATCTTTTTGTTGAACGATCTATCAAACCATCTGTTGACATTAACATCACTCTCCTTAAGAGGAAGCGTGCTTCTGCTCCTTGGCCCCATCCTATCATTCCTGCTGCTGCCTTTGAATCCTCTTCAGCCTCCTTAGCGTTTGTTGACCCATATACTGTTCATCTGCTCAGCTTTGCAGACATGTTCTAAAGATGACCGTACATTTTGAAAGGATTGAGCACAGAGTTCAGAATGACCTGCAATATATCTGCTCTTTCATTCGCTACCTTCAGACGTGCGTCGACGAGAGCTATAGTAGGCACGCTTGGCCTGTTCTTCTTCCGAGAGGCCATGCACATCCTCTTCCTGCATTGGGTCTTCCATTTGACACCTGGGTACCTCCTCTAGCTCCTTCCAAGACACCTGCTCCTCCTGAAGATCCAGACTTTCAGAAAGAGTGACCCCATTTGTGTTAATAACAAAAAAAGGGGAGAGATTTTGGAGTTATCCAGGAGTTTTTATATTTTCATGTCTTTATTTATGTACTCTTTTATTTGGACATGTATTTGGTGCATTTGGTTTGGACATGTGCTTTTATTTGAGGAACTTATTTTATGGTTTGGAACTTGTTTTGAGGCTGGCATGAACCTTTGTATGGATAATTTCATTTAGATATCATTGTTGTTTTTGGGAAGTTATATACTTACTTTATGGTTGACATTTGATACATATCTTTATGTCTGTGGTATGTAATGTGTTTGTGTTCTTGTGTATCCTCTGTAAACCATCCATTTCACCACTTGTTTTGGAGGTTGGATGTTATTGGTTAGTTGGAGGAAACCGTTTGTGCATACACCCTTATAATTCTGTATTCTTAATATGCATAGATGGGTTGCATAGAGCTTATTTGATGTATCTTATTCTTATGCTATTTTCAATGCATCTTGTTTATATGTCACATTGGATATATGCATGTATTTAGGGGAAGCTTCGCTTAAAGTCTCTTCCCAAATTATTTGTGATAATTCCATATGTTTTGTCATCATCAAAAAGGGAGATTGTTGGCTCAAAGGTCATTTGACATAGTTTTGATGATAAGAAAATATATGTTGTTATGTTTCTAATAATTTTGTTTAAATAAGTTTCATGTTAACACCATGTTGCATCGTGGTTTCACTATAAGACTCACACCTTTTGAAGTCATGAAAGATGTCGATCCCAGAGCCTAAGCACATAGAAGAGCTCAAGGATAAAGTTTGCAAGAGAAGACTATACAAGATTTATATTTTTACTTTTCCATTTTAGATAGGATTTACAGTCATTTGTTAAAACCAAGATGATATGGATTGATAGCTCTTGAGATTGACACACACACACACACGCGCGCGCGCGCGCGCACACACATTTCATTCCTATCCTCAAGTGTTTTTGAAAAGAGTTTAAAAACTTGTCTCTTTTCTGTTTTCAAAATCAAGGTTCAGAAAAACGAGTTTCGGAAAAATCGATTTTCAATTTAGAAAAGTATTTTTACAAATATAATTCTATATTTTGTGTTGATCTGTTCTATCTAGTCCTAAGAACTTTATTTTTTCTTTAAAAACAAAGTTTATTTTCATTGAAAAAGGTTGACTTCAAAAAGATTTACAAAATAAGATTTTGGTCTTAGGTCGGTCGACCGGTTGATCAACCGGAGACAGCAAAATTGCTCTGTCGGTCGACCGAGCGGTAGACCGACATGCACAAAATTTCCCGTAGTGTTTTGTGCGCACTTCGGTCAACCGTTTAGTCGACTGACTGCAAGAGCTTTTCTGTCAGTTTGGTCATGGTTAACCGACAGAGAGCTTTGCTCTCTGGTTGGGACAAATGATCAACCAACCTGTCAACCAATATCCTCAAATCCGACCATTGGCGGTCGACCAGTCAGTCGACCGACAGAAGGATTTCCTTCTGATTTTGTCCTAAGTGCTAGTTTTCTGTTTGTCTTTTTTTGGGTCTTTCCCAACGACGCTATTGGGTTCTCTCCTCATGTTTTCATCCCCTATAAATAGGGGGACTGTAGAAAAACCCAATAACAAGTTTTTATAAGTTTACAATAAGATTTAGTCAAGTTTTAGTTTTTTTCTTAAACAAGATGCTCTCAGTTAGACCCCGGTGGACCGGGAGGTCGACCGAATGTCGGGTTGCTGTGTTTTTACCCATTTTTAGACCCTAAAATCTCAACTCTTTCTCACTTTTCTCTTCCTCCACCGAATCCCTCTTCTTCTCCTCTCTAATTCCCTTTATCCCATCTTTCCCAAACCCCATCCAAATTCGAATTGGTCATTAAAATTTGTTGGATTTCACCTCAAGGCTTCAGATTCGCTTGATTTCAAGGAAAAATTTCAGTTTCCTTAAGGTATAAACCCTAAATCTATCTAATCTCTTTTGTTTCATATTTTTTCTTGAAATCTCTCTTTAATTTGTGCCATAATCTTGTTTATCATCTCCCTATCTTTACCATGTCCAAGAGGCTTAGATCTGAGAAGGGTAAACAACCCTAATCCTCATCAAACCCTTTGTTTCTCAGTTTGCATCACATAGATTTTCTGTTATCCATAATAAAGATGTGATTTCTGATAGAACTGTAGTGCTTTCTAATTTTGAGCACTTAAATCTAGCAAATATTTTGAACATAAGCTCTCTAGAATGCCTAGACACCATCAAGGAACCTGTCCACCCTGAGCTTGTGCATTGTTTCCACTCTAATCTGACTTTTCAAAACAATCATATCAGATCTAGGATTCTGGGAAAAGACATTAACATTTCTTTACAAAGATTTGCACGTATGCTATATCTTTCCTGTGAGGGTGTAGATATATATATAATATTGATTTAGATGCTTTTGCATATCCTGATGGTGAATCTGCCCTCACCCCGCATCTCTCCTACTCCATGATGATGATAACCCGAGCTTAGTTAAGAACGAGGAGGTGAAGTATTACACGCTCACTGCCCAAGTTCTAGCCAAGATAGTATTCTATAATCTCCTACCAAAATCAGGAGAATATAGTCATTCTCAGGGTTCTGCTTCCCTCTTGATCTGTTGCCTTCTGAAAGACATTGAGTAAACATTCCTAAGCTCATCATTGATTTCATACTTTCTGAGCATGTTCTGATCCCAAACTGGCACTTACCATTTGGAATGCTCATTACCCGACTTCTCAAACTCTTAAAATTTGATCTTTTTGTTGAACGATCTATCAAACCATCTGTTGACATTAACATCACTCTCCTTAAGAGGAAGCGTGCTTCTGCTCCTTGGCCCCATCCTATCATTCCTGCTGCTGCCTTTGAATCCTCTTCAGCCTCCTTAGCGTTTGTTGACCCATATACTGTTCATCTGCTCAGCTTTGCAGACATGTTCTAAAGATGACCGTACATTTTGAAAGGATTGAGCACAGAGTTCAGAATGACCTGCAATATATCTGCTCTTTCATTCGCTACCTTCAGACGTGCGTCGACGAGAGCTATAGTAGGCACGCTTGGCCTGTTCTTCTTTCGAGAGGCCATGCACATCCTCTTCCTGCATTGGGTCTTCCATTTGACACCTGGGTACCTCCTCTAGCTCCTTCCAAGACACCTGCTCCTCCTGAAGATCCAGACTTTCAGAAAGAGTGACCCCATTTGTGTTAATAACAAAAAAAGGGGGAGAGATTTTGGAGTTATCCAGGAGTTTTTATATTTTCATATCTTTATTTATGTACTCTTTTATTTGGACATGTATTTGGTGCATTTGGTTTGGACATGTGCTTTTATTTGAGGAACTTATTTTATGGTTTGGAACTTGTTTTGAGGCTGGCATGAACCTTTGTATGGATAATTTCATTTAGATATCATTGTTGTTTTTGGGAAGTTATATACTTACTTTATGGTTGACATTTGATACATATCTTTATGTTTGTGGTATGTAATGTGTTTGTGTTCTTGTGTATCCTCTGTAAACCATCCATTTCACCACTTGTTTTGGAGGTTGGATGTTATTGGTTAGTTGGAGGAAACCGTTTGTGCATACACCCTTATAATTCTGTATTCTTAATATGCATAGATGGGTTGCATAGAGCTTATTTGATGTATCTTATTCTTATGCTATTTTCAATGCATCTTGTTTATATGTCACATTGGATATATGCATGTATTTAGGGGAAGCTTCGCTTAAAGTCTCTTCCCAAATTATTTGTGATAATTCCATATGTTTTGTCATCATCAAAAAGGGGAGATTGTTGGCTCAAAGGTCATTTGACATAGTTTTGATGATAAGAAAATATATGTTGTTATGTTTCTAATAATTTTGTTTAAATAAGTTTCATGTTAACACCATGTTGCATCGTGGTTTCACCATAAGACTCACACCTTTTGAAGTCATGAAAGATGTCGATCCCAGAGCCTAAGCACATAGAAGAGCTCAAGGATCAAGTTTGCAAGAGAAGACTATACAAGATTTGTATTTTTACTTTTTACATTTTAGATAGGATTTACAGTCATTTGTTAAAACCAAGATGATATGGATTGATAGCTCTTGAGATTGACACACACACACACACACACACACACACGCACACACATTTCATTCCTATCCTCAAGTGTTTTTGAAAAGAGTTTAAAACTTGTCTCTTTTCTGTTTTCAAAATCAAGGTTCAGAAAAACGAGTTTCGGAAAAATCGATTTTCAATTTAGAAAAGTATTTTTACAAAATATAATTCTATATTTTGTGTTGATCTGTTCTATCTAGTCCTAAGAACTTTATTTTTTCTTTAAAAACAAAGTTTATTTTCGTTGAAAAGGGTTGACTTCAAAAAGATTTACAAAATAAGATTTTGGTCTTAGGTCGGTCGACCGGTCGATCAACCGGAGACAGCAAAATTGCTCTGTCGGTCGACCGAGCGGTAGACCGACATGCACAAAATTTCCTGTAGTGTTTTGTGCGCACTTCGGTCAACCGTTTAGTCGACTGACTGCAAGAGCTTTTCTGTCAGTTTGGTCATGGTTAACCGACAGAGAGCTTTGCTCTCTGGTTGGGACAAATGATCAACCAACCTGTCAACCAATACCTCAAATCCGACCATTGGCGGTCGACCAGTCAGTCGACCGACAGAAGGATTTCCTTCTGATTTTGTCCTAAGGGCTAGTTTTCTGTTTGTCTTTTTTTTGGGTCTTTCCCAACGACGCTATTGGGTTCTCTCCTCATGTTTTCATCCCCTATAAATAGGGGGACTGTAGAAAAACCCAATAACAAGTTTTTATAAGTTTACAATAAGATTTAGTCAAGTTTTAGTCTTTTTCTTAAACGATTTTCTTTTGAGCCAAAATTTCACATTCTTGATTTTTAGCTTAAACATTCCTTCTACATCTTTACAAGTTATTTTCACTACATAATCTCAAAGAGCTTCACCTCCTCATTTTGCTTATAGGACTGTGCTTATGAGCCTTATGTGGTCAAGAGAAGATCACTGATTTTCTTCTATTATGAAGTTACAGAGGTTGCGCCTCAAATGAGCTAGTGAGCTCCGTTGTTGGTCTTGTGGCATCGCGAGAGAGGACTTGTGAGTCCATAGAGTTCTAGTGAGAACTTGTAACGGTTGATGATCTAGTGAGATTGTTCGTAGTGAAAATTCTTCATAGTGTTGAAGGCGGGGATGTAGAGCAGTGGCTCGAACCTCAGAGCATATTATTGTGTTTGCGATTGCTTACTCTTTTTCTCTTCACTCTACTCTCTCTTTACTTACTTGTACACTATATTGTTTACTTATTTGCAAGTATTTCTTGTGTTGTGATTGGTGTTTGTTAGGTTGCTAGTAAGTAAATTTTAATTCCGCATTATTTGTCATTTAGTATAGCCATCACCTATTCACCCCCCTCTAGGTGATTTACAACTTTCAATAAGACCCAAGAAACACTTATTCAAGCTATGACTAGGTTAGAGAATCAATTTAATCAGCAAGCTAATCAAATTAGCGAAAGACCCAACAGGACTCTGCCTAGTCAACTATTGCCAAATCCTAGAAACTTTGGGCAGGTCAATGAGGCTCAAGATCTAAATCAATGTAACTTGGTTTATACATTGAGGTTGGGAAAACAAGTTGGTAACCAAGTATCAATGCCATCGAATCCAAAAAGCATCAACTTCTTCTAGTCTCACCCCACCCAACTCCCAACAAAAAGATAAGTCAGCCGAATAGGTGCATTAGCCTATAGCTCCACTTTCGAATAGGCTTAGGAATAATAATAATGTGCACATAGAGAAAATATTTGAGATGTTTAATCAGGTAAAGATTACCCCTTTTTGATGCAATATAACAAGTTCCTTAAGGAATGTGCACCAAGAAGAGAAAGACTAATGTGCCTAAGAAAATTTTTCTAACCACAAATATTAGTGAGCTATTGTCTAATCAGATACCTGTCAAGTACAACGATCCTGATTGCCCTACCATTTCTTGCACAATAGATCAAGCTAAAATTAATCGAGTACTTCTTGATTTGGGAGCAAGTATCAATTTGCTCCCCTACTTATCATACAAACAACTTGAGTTGGGCAAGCTTAGCTCTACTCAAGTTATAATCCAGTTAGCTGAATGGTAAGTTAAAGTTCCAAAGAGGGAAATAACCGATGTTCTTATCCGGACTGGGGAATTCATTTACCCAGTCAATTTTATTGTTCTAGAAACCCAACCAGTTTCTAATCCTAGGTGTCAAACTCCCGTCATCCTAAGGCGTTCGTTCCTCGCACTGCTAATGTAATCATAAATTGTAGGAACGGATTCATGAGATTGACCTTTGGAGACATGACTAAGGAAGTCAACATCTTCAACCTAGAAAAACAACTTTGTATTATGAATGATCAACCTTTTGAGGAAAACCTCACTGAAAACTTGATAAGTAAGCACAATGAGGATAAAACTAGAAGCTGAATGTGATAGCGGGTTGGAATCAAGGACATAAGCGTTGATGAGATTGTCAATTCTACAATTGAGTGAGAATCGAGTCCCAGTTTATTAATTCTGAGCCAACAAACTTGACTCCTCCATCTCTTGAGTCATCCCCTTTCTTAGAACTGACAGACTTGCCCAAACATCTCAAGTATGCCTACTAAGACGAACAAGAGACTCTACTAGTTATTGTTGCATCCCATCTGACTGACTGGCATGAAGAAACCTTATTACATTTCTTAGTAAGCATAGGAAAGCTATTGGTTGGACAATGACCGACATAAAGAGATTGAGTCCAATTACACCAAATCCATTTAAATGAAGAGGCAAAACCAAAGAGAAACATGCAGCGTAGGTTAAAATCTATTATGCAAGAGGCCGTGCGAGCTGAAATAGTTAAACTTTTAGATAATGCAATAATTTATCCCATTTCTGATAGCCAAGGGTCAGCCCACTCCCTGAGGTCCCTAAGAAATTCAGTTTTACTGTGATAGAGAATGAAAATAAGAGTTAGTCCAAACATGACTCACTACAAAGATTCGGATTTGTATTGACTATCGAAAGTTAAAATACTGCCACTCGAAAAGACCATTTTTCTCTTCCATTTATCAATCAAATGCTTGAATAACTAGCTAGCCACGAGTATTACTATTTCTTAGATGGTTACTCTGGGTACAATCAAATCACCATAGCTCTAGGGATCAAATCACCATAGCTCTAGGGACCAAGAGAAGACAACATTTACTTACTTATTTAGGACTTTTTCTTATCATCGAATGCCTTTCAGTTTATGTAATGCCCCACGACATTTCAACTTTGTATGTTAAGCCTACTTTCTGACATGGTCGAAAGATTCTTGGAGATTTTTATGGATGATTTCTCTATCTATGGAGACTCATTCGATCAATTGATTTACCATCTTGAACTTGTCCTTGAATGATGTACCGAAAAGAATTTGACTTTAAATTGAGAAAAGTGCACTTCATAGTGCAACATGGGATTGTCCTAAGTCATGAAATTTCTAGAAAAGGAATCGAAGTGGACAAAGTGAAGATAGAGGTCATAGGCAAGCTTCTGATACCCAAATGTATGAAAGATATCTGATCTTTTTTAACATGCCGGATTCTATCGTAGGTTCATTAAGAACTTTAACAAGATTGCTAGACCCTTAACAACTTTTTACTAAGAATGTACCCTTCATCTTTGATGATGAATGCCTTATTTCTTGGGAGAAACTTAAATAGAACTTATCTCTGCACCAATAATTTCTGTCCCAGATTGGTCCAAACTATTTAAGATCATATGCGATGCTTTCGATTTTGCAATAGGCGTTGTCTTAGGATAGCGTATCGATAACAATCACCACATGGTCTACTATTTAGGTAGGACTCTTAATGATGCCCAATTAAGCTATACCACTACTTAGAAGGAGTTCTTGGCTGTAATGTTTGCATTGAAAAATTTTGTCCATACCTACTTGGGACCAAAATCATCATATTCACCGACCATTCTGCACTTCGATACCTATTGTTTAAGAAGGATGCGAAGGCCCGACTCATTCGTTGGATCCTCCTTGTTCAAGAATTGGATCTCAAAATTCAAGATAAAAAGGGTGTAAAAAATGTCATCGCCGATCACTCTCACGTGTCCCAAACGCACCTTCTAACGAGTTGCCAATCAATGACGGAACCATGATTTGCTGACACAGTCAATTACTTATTCACAAACCAAAACCCCATCTCACTAGTCAAAACAAGATGTATATTAGCTCTTATCTCAAGTCCGATATTTCTTTTGGGAGGAATCTTATCTCTTCAAATATTGTTCCAATCAAATCATTAGGAGATGTATTCCAGATGAGAAAGTTAAGAGTGTTCTATCCTTTGTCACAAGCTTGCATGCGATGGACACTTTGGTCCCCGTAAAATTACCAAAAAAGTGCTAAAAATTCGGTTTTATTGGCCTACTTTGTTTAAATATGCCTTTGACTTTTGCAAGACGTGTCCAAGGAATCAAATGATAGGTAGGATTTTGAAACGTAATATGATAGGTAGGATTTTGAAACGTAATATGATATCCCTCAATCTAATTCTAGAAGTAGAACTATTTGACGTTTGGGGCATCGACTTTATAGGTCCTTTTCCTAATTCATATGGACACCAACGCATCTTGGTGGCTGTGGACTATGTGTCTAAGTGGGTAGAGGCCATTCCTCGCAAGACAAATGACAATAAAGTTATTGTCAAGTTCTTGAAAGAGAAAACTTTTTCTCGCTTCGAAACCCCTCGAACCATAATCAACAATAATGTCACTCATTTCTACAATAGAACTTTTGAAGCTCTTATGTGAAAATATGCCATCACACACAAATTGTTCATAGCGTATCATCCTTAAACAAGTGGGCAGTTGAGGTCTCTAATCGACAAATAAAACTTATTTTAGAGAAATCCTTTAGTCAAAATCAGAAAGACTGGTCCACTAAACTCGTAGATGCACTATGAGCTTATCAGACCATTTTCAAAATGATTTTAGGTATGTCTTCATATAGGCAAGTTTTTGGTAAAGTCTGCCACCTACCCGTTGAGCTTGAACTCTGGGCCTTATGGGCTATCAAGCAATTGAATTTTGACTAGACAAGGCCAATGGGCTTCAAAAATTGCAAAATTTTGAACTTGAGCTATTGAAAAATGAGACATGAAAATGCGAAGATTACGAAGAATAGGATGAAGGTTTTGCAGATAAGTTTATCATGAGAAATTTTTTTTCAAACAAAAAATCTTACTCTACGATTTTAGGCTTCATCTTTTTTCAGGCAAGTTGAAATCATGATGGACAGGGTCATTCGTGTTAGAAATGTGTTTCCACATGGAGCGATGAGATATGCGACACTAAGAATGATAATGAATTCACGATTAATGGTCAATATTTAAAATCATTCTTAGAATCAATGCTGGAAGCAGAAACAACCATGGGTCTTTTTGACCCAATGTATTGGTAACACTACCCTTTTGCATTTCATTTCATGCACATATATATAAATTCATACATTGAGGACAATGCATGAGATAGGTGTGGGGGAGGTGCACTAACGTTTAACACCAAACGTTTAACAAATTTTTTTTTTACTAACATTTAGTTACTAAGATTTAACATAAAAAAAATTTAACATAATTTTTTTTGCAAAAAGTATAACTAGTCTTTAAAGAATAAGAATCCAACAATGTTTGAAATTTTGATAGTAAGATCTATTTGAAAGAATGTATAATTTTTGTCTTAAAGGAAAAAAATTTAAAAAATAAACACCAT
Source organism: Agave tequilana (assembly GCA_038442645.1). NCBI lineage: Eukaryota > Viridiplantae > Streptophyta > Magnoliopsida > Asparagales > Asparagaceae > Agave > Agave tequilana. The sequence goes on from JAVJIF010008131.1 coordinate 24,724, forward strand.
CTAGAATTTGTTGACATGATTATGCATCTTATATACATGTACACATAAATTTTATGTTTGGGATAATGATGATAGCTTAGCCAGTTTTGAATATATATAAAAAAGTGAAAATATATATAAAAAATAAATAAATCTAATTATTGAGCAGCTAAATGCTTTGACCTAGGCAAGCCTTAGTATTTAAGCAAAAGGTAATTAGGTAAGTTTAAAATATATATATATATATATATATATATATATATATATATATATATATATATATATATATATATATATATATATATATATATATAATATATATATATATATATATTATATATATATATATATATATATATATAAAGTTAATATATATTAGTGCATCTAACAATCAATTAGTTAAATATTAGGACCTCAAGATGCATAGAATTGAAGGACTTAGGAAGGATTGGTGTGGACATATTGAATTTAAATCTATGGAAAAACGATTAGATTTTTTGATTTTATAATTGAACTTGATATTGCTTAAACTTGTTGGAAACTTATGCATTTAATTGCTAGTGGCTACTTATAATGAAATAAAAAAATAATAACTTCTATTCTTTTATCCTTATTTTTTAGTTATCCTTTTTATCTTAGTCTTTCTTATCTATTATTTCTTTCACTAAATTTTGTGGGGGCAATTCACTGAAAACCCTCACGAGATAAATCTCATCCTCTAAGAGTAACCTAGAGGTTTAACGGCTTGTTGCTTATGCAAAGTACAATCATGAGTCCTACAAAAGTGGATAGTTAGATTAGTTTTCTTTTTTTTTTATTTAGTTTTGTTTTAGGACGATCAAAAGATAGGTGTGGGGTGTGATTACATTTCATATTTGCATTATTATCAGCGCATTATTATCAGCACATATGCACATTTGCCCTTTGATTATTGTTATTTAATTATACTATTTGACCCTCTTTTTTTCTTGTGGTGTGTAGTTAATTAAAATAGGAAGATAAAGATTAAGTAAGCTTCTAATTATCCTATCTGCATTCAGATTTCAATTTAAACTAATTTGAAATCAAGAGGAATACGAGGATTCAGAGATAATCCCTATCCTAATTTAGAGATAAAGGAGAAAATCAACTTAAATCAGGTTGCTTGAGCTCCAAGTGAAAGATAAAGAAGAATTTAAAATTAATCTCAAATTAGAGGATAACTTGCTTCCCAAGTTATCTAGAAAGGAAAATATTTTAAAATCCAGAGTTTAAATGAAGATTTTGAGGATAAATCTTCTGATGAATGGATGAGATGTAGCAATGCACCAAAGCGAGTACCTAGACCTCACCAAAGTGCCACATTTTCTCCTGAAAAGCCGCAAAAATGCGGCAATCCAGAGGGCTCTCTGTTGGCGGTTAGGTGCATGCATTTGAATGAAATTCTACCTCCTATTTCTCCTATAAATAGAGAGGTGAGTCAGAGGAAGGGGCATCTCAGAGATCACAAGTTTGGATTTTCTTTAGTATTCTTTTTCCTCCGAATTTTTATAATTTTTAGGATTTTAGTTTGAGGGATTTGTAAAGAGACGAAGGAGTAATTGTAATTTAACGGTGACAACTTCAATAAATAAGGTTATTTTGTTCTTTTTTCAATTCTATTGTCTTCTTTACTTGCTTTCTTTTTTCATGCAATTTTCTTATATCAAATCTATGCTTTTTTTTATTCCATCATGAAGAACTAAATACACTTTTATAGTTTGCTAATCTCTCTGCTACTACTTCTTGTTTTATGATTGCTTAAACTGATTGATCTTATGCATTATTAAAACCCTAGAAATAGGCAATCTTATTGAAAACTTATGATGATAAAAAGTCAACTTTATTCTTGTCAATACTAGTTAATAATCTTTTTTATTTTATACTTAGATAGCTTTGATAGCTTACTGTTAAATCTAAATAATTTTTTTAGGCTATGCTTAGAAAGTTTTGATAATTTAATTTGAACTTTGATTAGTGTGTTTCAGTTAGAGTTAACTTTTAATCTTATATCTTTATGTAGATTTTTTTAGAAACACTTTTATGAGTCAACATGAGGTTTGACCTTCATGGACCTGTAAGTTAGTGATGGTAGATGATTAGTGGACTGTGATCTTTTCTCCTACTTAAAACAAAACCAATATTTTTCCCAAGCAACTTCTTTCTTTCAAGAACAATATTGTATAGAAACGTTTCTATCACATTTCTCTTTGAGAATCGACCTATATAGCCAATACTACTATGGTTAAATTGCAGGAATTTAGAGTTAATCACACATCAGATAAACACTTTCCTGAACTCTATCTTTTTCTTAATAAATAACCTGTGGAATAGATAAATCCATATAACTGAAGAGGCTAATGTAATCGATGATTTTGAGAACTGAAATATAGAGAAATAGATTTAAATATATTAAGAAAACCTGAATGGGTAAGTTAGATAGTGAAGTACACTATTAGTAACTAGTACATGTATATTAGACCATTATGAGTGTAAGTTTAGAAACTAAATTGGTAAACAAGAATTGAATAAGTACTAACTCCTTGACGTAGATTGTTTTTTATTAATACATCTGATAATTGGTATGTGTGTATTCATATATGTCATTGCATGTCACATGATGATATAGGTATAAAACGTGCTATAAGGGTCCCCTTGAAAACTAAATTAAAGCTTACATCGGTGAATAAGCTTCTATTCTAATTATAATTGAGTAATATAAAAACTGAAATGGGTAATAAACTTGTATATGAGATTAATTATCGCGGTTAATGATCATTACACTAAGTAATTACCTGAATATATGAATGAGTCAGTTATTATCATACACTAATATGGTTCATCTCCATGACATGGGTGTACTAGAATTGTATAAACTTGACCGTATGTGATATATGGGATATATATATACAAGTAACATGATCAAGACTGGAAACTGATAACGTGAATAAGAGCTCGACTTATATAAATGAGGTAAGTAAATCACTATAATATTAACTTGTAACTTATATACATGCATCCACATATACAGTGAATCATATTCACGAATGTTCTCCTAGAGGGGCTGAAGAGGTGATATGCTAATTAAATGCGAAAATACAACGATTAAAATGAATAATGAAATGGTAAACTCAAAAACAAGAAGTGAAGCCAGATTCTCAATTAAGGACTTTAGAACTTCTCTCCTAAAATTTTCTAGATTAAGAATTGAGGTGCACAATTGCCTTCTTACTTGAATGAGGAAAACAGATAAGTATACAAGATGCAAGCAATATATAGCAAGTAGAGTGAATGCAGCGAAGGCAATAACACAAGTGTAAGCAATGTGGAAAGAGTAGAGTGAGAGAAATGACAATCGCAAACACATGAAATTTGTTTTGAGGTTCGAGTAACTCGTTCTACGTCCCCGCCTTTACCACGTGAAGGATTTTCACTATCCACTTAGGACCTTCACTAAGAAACTACAATGGTTTACATAAGAACCAGAGCTCCAACTCCAACCTTCAATCCTCTATACAAGAGATAACACAAAACCAATAAAATTTACAAGCTCTTGGTGATCACAAAGATCATCTCTTTACAACTTTCTAGAGTATAAAATAAAAAAATAAAGCTCAAGAAGTTTGTGTGGAGAAAATTCAATTTAAAAGAATGAATTTGAGATCTTAAAATTTATAAAATTGATTTGAAATTGAGAGCTCATGAAACTTGAAAATTAGATTTTTTTTTTTCAAACTTTTCCTATTGGATAAAACTGGATTTTTTTGAAAAAAAACTTGTTAATAATCCTCTACAAATGAATCATATATATAGGCAACAGTCAGAGGAGTAAATCAGGGTATTAAGTGAGTGATTAGACTCAAAAACTGCAAAAATATCTATTGGAGAAAAATCAAAAATCAATCAAATTTGAAAACTAACCAACACTATAGCAGAGATAGGTTGTCGGTTGACCAGTCAGACGACCGACAGGCTAGTTCAAAACTAGCCGATCGACCGCCCGATCAACCGCCTGATCAACCGAGCCTCCGACAGTAACTTAAGATTTTTAAAACTTGTCAGTCAATCAATCGAAACCAAAAACAAAGAGTAACAATGTTTGGCGGTCCACTAGTCGATCGATCGATAAATATGCATAAACAGTCTGTGCACACATAGTCAACCGCTTAGGCGACTGGCCGCTATACATTTCTTTTGCACATAGGGCGGTCGATCGACCTTCCCAAAAAACCATTGGAAATGCTATTTTTGAAATTGAACTCATTTTTAAATTAAATTATATATGTAAAAATTAGTTTGAGGAACACATAGGCTATGCAATACAAATATAACTGGTTATAAACATTTTAGAAAATATGAAACATGTATCAAATAATATTTTGTAAAACATGTTTAAACACCAAAAATAAAAAATTAGACATTGAAATATTGTATCTGTGTGTGTATTCTTGAGTATGAATTTAACATCCTACACTCAAACATTCTAAGTTCATACATAAGTTCTTCAACTCTTCAAGTTTCCTTCAAATGGGCTTCACCAAAAATCCATTCGTTCATCATCCGAGCTTGGATCACTTCTTTATGTTAACTTGAATTCTTCAACACCTTCCTTTTGTGGAAGAATAAAACCTAAATCTTCTTGAACTCTGAAAAACTTAAACACACTTGAACTTGATTAGTACCTCAGAACTACATGAGTTTTGTAATCATCAAAATAAGAAAACGGTGATTGTAGCCTTGGTCTAATAATTTCTCTTTTTGATGATGACAAAACATATGAGTTATTTATAAAAAATAATGTGAAGAGCTTGAGAAGCTCCCTCTCAAATTATTATTATTTAATTTCAAGTTCAATATGACTAAATTTTTTTGTCAATGTAGCCAAGACACATGCATGCATATATAAATTTTTTTAATAATTTAGAACAATATGCATAAATAGCCGTCCATCCATCTATGCCTCCTTCCACCAATAAAATATGCAATAAAATAAATAGTACTTAACTAACAATTACATAAAACATGTGTAAATGGATTGAAGACATATAAAAATATTTAAAACAAAAAAATAATTACAAATTCTTCTCTTTTTTTTTTCATACATAAAAAAAGAGCTATTGAAAACCATGATATTAATTGAAACATAAATACCAAATGAAAAATAATTTAAAGTCTAAAAACAAGCATGGATATTTGAAACCAATCAGAAAACAAGAAATACCAATTGAAATACCAATAAAAAGTTAAAAAAAATTCTAAGCTTTTGAATTATGTATCCATCATGCAAACATTCAATTCACCACAAATGAAAGAAATCTATTATTATCAAGTGGTTTTATAAAAATATCGGTTAATTGAAACTCGGAAGAAACATAATCAATTTTGATATTGCCTTTCTCATAATGAACTCTAATAAAGTGATATCGAATCTCTATATGCTTAGTCTTACTATTTTCATTTGCATTCCTGGTCTTATAAATAATACTAATATTTCACAAAATATTCTAATATGATCATAATACAAATCATAATCATGGAGTGTATGTTTCATCCAAAGGACTTGTGTACAAGAAGCTGTTGGCCGAAGGGTACACTCTCTAGTTTTGTTTTAATGATTACAAATCAAATGAAGTTATAGGTACTAATCAAGTTCTAGTATTTATAAGCTTACATGATCAAGAGTTTAGAAGATGCTTATTCTTTCTCAAAAGAAAGGTTTGAAGAGATAAAGTTGAGTCAAAGAAGGGATTCAAGTATGGATAATCAAAATGTGAATTTTGGAGAAGCCCTCTTTGACGAAGACTTGACGTTTATGTAACTCTTTATAAGATCTTAGTATATTTAAGGTTTGGTGTATTGATGCTCAAAGAAGAACTACATACACAAAAATTTCAAAAATAAGGTTTTCATTTTAGTATTTAACCATGCTTCTTATAAGTTGATTATTGAAACATGTTCTATATTTTCTCATAATTTTTAAACCAAGTATATACATGTTTCTTACAACCCATATAAGGCCAAATTTTTTTTTTATACTTATTTATTCAAACATGGGTTTAACTTCAAAAACTATGTATTCTTTGTTTTCTTGGCTTGGTCGATCGACTGCCTGGTCGACCGTTAGTTCGGCATAGTGTCTTGGACACTGGCCCGGTCAACCGAGCGGTTGACCGGATATGCACGCTGATACATTGCTTTTAAGCCATTGGAATGGTCGAGTCTTTGGATTTTTGGCATTGTTTGGCCCATAGGTCGATCGACCGGTCGACCGAAGTCCTGTCAGGACTTTATATATTTTTTGCCTGACCATTTGGTTGACCGACATCCTTCAACAACTAGTTTGACCAGCAGTCGGTCGATTGGCTAGTCGACCAGCTGCATGGTTCTGCTACAGTAACGACTATATTTTTCAAATTTGTTAGTTTTCTGACTTCCTTTAACTTTTTCTTCTTTTGGCCTAATCACCCTGGGTTAAGGCGAGAAAACTCTTCTAGTTATATGTATATATTGCCTATATATATGGGTCATTTGAGAAGAAGAGTTAACAAGTTTCTAGAAGAAGTTTTTGAACAAATTTTGAGATATAGCTTTAAAGAAAAATCAAGTTTTTATTTCTCATAGTTTTTTAATCAAAGTGATTTCAATTCTCAATCATTCTCTGAAGTTTTCAGCTCTTAAAAATTACTTTCTTCACTGAATTTTTCTCTCACAAACTTCTTTGAGCCTCATTTCTCCACTCAAAACCCTAGAAGTTGTAGAGAGAGTTTGTCACCTTTGTGGTTGCTAAGAGCTTGTTAACTTTATTGGCTTTGTGCTTCCTCTTGTGTAGATGATTAAGGTTCAATTGTGTACTCTGGGCCTTGTGTAGACCATATAGTTCCTTTGTGAAAGTTCATTTGTGGATAGTGAAAATCCTTCACGTGGGAATCTTTGTGGTTGCTAAGAGTTTATTAACTTCATTGGCTTTATGCTTCCTCTTGTGTAGATGATTAAGGTTATATTTGTGTGCTCTGGGTCTTGTGTAAACCTTATAGTTCTTTGTGAAAGTTCCTTTGTGGATAGTGAAAATCCTTGTGTAGAGCTTGGCACTCAAACCTCGAAACAAATCTCTTGTGTTTGCGATTGTTTTCTCTCTTGATCTTACTCTATCTCTATTGCTTGCACTTGTATTTTTACTTATCTCTATTGTTTGCACTTATATTTTTACTTTCATTGTACTTTCTATTCATCTCTTGCATCATTCTAACTTGTCAGTTTTTCTCTTTCAATTAAGAAGGCAATTCAGTACCTCAACTCTTATCTACAAGAATATAGAATAGAAGTTCTAGAGCCCTTAATTGGGATTTTGACTTCACTCCTTGATTTTAGTTGACTGTTTGCCTTATTCATTTTAATTGTTGCATTTCCGCATTTGATTAGCATTACACCTATTCACCCTCCTCTAGATGTACTTTCAAATGGAATCAGAGCCTTGGACTCTAGACTTTGGTTTAACCACCATAGAGTGATCTTCCTATTAATTATTCATTTGCATCATTTACTTGTTTTCTACACTAGTATCCATAGCCCAAGGAATCAAGACTCCACCCAAGTTTGATGGCCTTAACTTTCTCGATGATCATTTTCTTGTAACCCCTAGGAAGTCGGATTACAAAGGCGGTGACCAAACCATTTTATGCACCTGATAATGAGGACACATGGTCTAAAATTGCCACTAAAGAATTTGATGCTAATGTTAAGGCACAATATGCCTTACTTCAAGCCTTAAATGATGATAATATTACTAGGGTAATTCATTACAAATCACCCACGAGATTTGGTCACACTTGGTTGTCACACACAAGAGGACATCACAAGTCAAGAGAGCTAAGATTGATCTCTTGCGTTTCTTATATGAAAATGTTTTCAGAATAAGAATGAATCCATTGATGATATGGTTACCAAGTTCACTAAAATCACAAATGGTCTTACTTCTTTAAGTGATAAAATTGATAATGATTAAAAGGTGAGGAACATTATATGTGCTCTTTCATCATCTTGGGAAGTCAAATCTACTACATTGAAGGAGCTCAATGATAAGAAAGAGATGAAGCTTATTGGTCTCATTGGGAACTTAAAACCTCATAAGATGGAAAGAAAGGCTAGAAAGGAGAAGGCACCCCAAAATAGGAAGACTCTTGACTTCAAATATACTCTTTCCATCTCTGATGAAGAAAATGATGACCAAAAAGATGATGAGGATTTATCTCTCGTTGTGAAGAATATAAGAAGGATGTACAACGTGGTCAAGTTGAATAATAAAAAAAGATGGCAAGAGAAGGAGTACAAGAAGATTACTTGTTATAATTATAGGAAATCCGGACATGTCATTGCCGATTGACCGGAGACCAAAGGTAAACCCACAACCTCCAAGAGGCCCTACAAAAAGAAAGCCATGAAAGAAATATAGGATTCAAAAAGCAAATCTGAGGAAGAAGTAGACATGGCGAATGTGTGTTTCATGGGAAAAAAAACATACCCAAGGTAACACCCGAATTTACTCTTGATGAATGTGAATTATGTATGAATGAATTAGGTGAAGCTTTTGAAGAACTTTCCAACAACTATGATTTTCTCAAAAAGAAGTTTAAAAATGAAGAAAGAAAATAAACTTCTTCAAAATCAATTAGTTGTTATTTCAAAAGAAAAAGAGATTTCATTTTCTACTCTTCAAAAGACACAAAATGATTTCGATACACACAAAATTTCTTACAAAGCAAAATTTTCAGTTATTGATGAAAATGAAATTTCATTGATTAAAACTATGATAAATACTTTGACAAATATTTTGAAAAAGTGTGAATTTGATAAGTCTAGATTAGAGGCTATGTTTCTAAAAAGGCAAACTATTAGAAAATCTGATGTTTCACACACACCATCATGCTCACACACCACCACAACCACACGCACATCATGCACATCGTGCTACACACACCCATTTACACATGCTCTACATGAACAAGCACATCATGCATTTTTATATATCAAGGTGTACCTATGCACCTATTGTGGCCAGAAGGGTTACTTGGCTAAGTTTTTTTTATGATAGAATAAATTTTCAAATGATCATATTTAGGTTCGAAAAACTAACACTCTAGCACCCAAGAAAATTTGAGTACTAAAGTTAACTCTTTTATTAATTGATGTAGGTACGCACCAAGGCTCCAAGACGTAAGAAGCGGTGGTAACTAGATAGTGGTTGCTCAAGGCATATGCCATGAAACATCAACAACTTTGTAACTCTATCAAGGTACCATGAAGGTGGCATCGTCACCGTCAGAGATAACTCTAAGGGCAAAATCATTGGTATAGGTAATATCAAGATTGTATTATCTCCTTTAATTGAAAATGTTTTGATAGATGGACTCAAAAATAATCTATTAAGCATTAGTTAATTATGTGACAAAGTCTTAAGGGTTATTTTGATGACTCTACTTTGGATGTTTTAGATAAGAAAATGAATTAATGTGTTCTATTTGATTTTTGTGAAAATAATGTTTACATGATTTACATATTGAATGTACAATGCAATGTCATTTGTTTAAATGCTTTTAATGAAGCCTTTTGGTTATGGCATAGAAGATTAGGCCATTTTTCGTTTGACTATCTATCCCAAATTAGATCTAAGAAATTGGTGAAGGGTATTCCTACTTTGAAATTTGAAAAGGACCGCATTTGTGATGCGTACAAACTTGAGAAACAAACCAATTTCTCTTTCAAATCAATCAAGGATATCATGACATCAAGACCTCTAGAGTTGATACATATTGATTTGCTTGGTCCAACTAAAACCAAAAGTCTTAGTGGAAATTGATTTGTATTTGTTTTAATTGATGATTTTTTGAGATTCACATTGGTTTTCTTTTTGGAACACAAAGATGAATCTTTTTTATATTTTAATGTTTTTAAAAAAGGTTGAAAAAGAAAAAGAATTTCTGATTTTATGCATTAGGAGTGATAGAGGTGGTGAGTTACTAAACCACTCTTTATTACTTATTACAAAGAAAATCGAACCAAACATGAACTTTCATGTCCTAGAACTCCGCTACAAAATGGAGTCGTTGAAAAGAAGAATCATACTCTTTAAGAAATGGTTAGGACCATGATTAGTGAATACGGACTCCCTCAATATCTATGGGCCGAGGTTGTAAACATCTCATGTTACATATCGAATAGAGTTTATTTTTGCAAAAATACTACTAAAACCCCTTTAGAGATTTACTATTGAGAAAATCAAATATTTCATACTTTAGAGTTTTTGGTTGTAAATATTTTATTTTGAACACTAAGGAAAACTTAGGTACATTTGATGTTAAGTATTACGAAGCTATATTTGTTTGGTATTCAAATACTAGCAAAGCTTATAGAGTCTTCAATAGGTTAATAATGACTATTGAAGAGTTTATGCATGTTATATTTGAGGAATTTAATACTCTTGTAAAGAATATTGTAGAGATTGATTCCTTAAGTGAAGATATGGAGAAGATTTATTTGAATGACTCACCATTGCAAGAAAATGACAAGTCAAAGGATGATGATCATGGTGAAGTTCAAGATGTTGAAGTGGAACAAATTCAATCACTTCCGAAGGATAAGAGATACACAACTGGTCATTCTAAAGACCTCATCTTTGGTGATGTATCCGAAGGGGTAACTACTCGCTCCAAACATCTAGATATTTATGGCCATGTAGCATTCTTATCATACATTGAGCCCAAGAACATCCTCAAGGCCGAGTCTGACTTATATTGGTTACATGCAATGCAAGAAGAGCTCAATCAATTTGAATGTAACCAAGTTTAGCACCTTATTCCTAGGCCCCATGTTAGGCCAACCATTGGCACTAAATGGATCTTTAGGAATAATTTAAATGAGTCAGGAAATGTTATTAGAAATAAAGTTAGGCTAATGGCCTAAGGTTACCCCCAAATCGAAGGTATCGATTTTGAGTAAACCTTTGCACCCGTAGCACGGCTCGAAGTCATACACACGATTCTCGCATTTGCATCTTTTAAGAATTTCAAGCTTTTTCAAATAGATTTTAAAAGTGTATTTTTGAATGGTTTCATTGAAGAGAAGGTGTATGTTGAACAACCCCCAGGGTTTGTTAATCCTTCACATCTGGATTTTATTTTCAAACTTGAAAAGGCTTTGTATGGCTTAAAATAAGCTCCATGAGCTTAGAATGAAAGACTTAGTTGTTTTCTTCTTGAAAATGATTTTATTTAAAGTAAAGTTGATATCACCTTATTTACAAAGCAAGTAGATAATGATATCTTGATAGTGCAAATATATGTTGATGATATCAATTTTGAATCTATTAATGAAAGCTTTGTAAGAATTTTGAATCATGCATGAAGAAAGAGTTCAAAATGAGTATGATGGGGAAGCTCAACTATTTCCTTGGACTCTAAATCAAACAAAGGAGTGATGAAATTTTCGTCAATTAAGCTAAATGTGAAAAACACCTAGAGGGGGGGTGAATAGGTGTAAGTGCTAATCTAGAACTAAATGCAAAACTAAGTGACCTAAAATAAACGGAAGCTAATGCAAATTATGCACAAACTAATACAATACAACAAGTGTAGCCGAATTCCCCTTGCGAGGCTCTGGACTAACTCCCCTTGATTCCCCTTGAAATGGGTTGAGGTGCTATGTGAAGCTCTTGTTGGATGAGTATAAGTTAGGCACACACACACAAGCAATCCAAGCAATATGAAATACACACAATCAAGCCAAGCATATAAGAATGAATTGCAATATAAAAGATGAAAGGCAACACAAGCAATATATAAGATATGTATGCAATGAAAGAATGATGCTTGAATGAAATGGTGCTTGCACAAAGTAAAGAGAGTAGAGTTGAGAGAAATTGGATCAAACGCTAACACAAAGATTTGTTTCGAGGTTCGAGTACCCAACTCTACATCCCCGCCTACACCACCGTGTAGGATTTCCAATCCACTATAGGAGTACCGAACTCCTCTCTCAACCTTACAAAGCCACCGAGGCTATACAACCACAATCCACCTCTACCGAAGAGGGATAAGGCCCGTAGCCAAAGCAAACACAATCACCTCTACCGAAGAGGCTCACAACCAACACAATCACCTCTACCTAAGAGGGATCCAAACCAATACCACTCCGATCACCTCTACCGAAGAGGGATTCACAAAAGCAAGGAGGGTTTACAATAAGTGGTTACAAAGACCACAAACACAATCTTTCTTTCTTTTCTCTTTTCTTTTTCCACAAAAACAAGATCCTAATAGATTAGGATAGGTGATAGCTCAAGTGTGGAAACAAGGTGTTTTTGGAAACCAGCAACAAAGAAAATCTACTTGGGAAATCACTTGTAAATGATAGAAAATGAAAAACAAAACAATCTCCCAAAACCCTAGCTTTCTTTGATTTTCCAAAAACCCAAAACAAATAAGAATCAATCTTTTTAGCACAAAAACTCTTTAAAAACTTGTTTTTAAACTCTGAAAACAGGGTATTTTTCTCTTGTAAAAACCTTAGGCAAAATCCCAAAGAGATGGGGTTTATATAGGCCAAATAGAAAACTAGCCGTTAGGCTGACGTGTCAGCCTGACTGACCTAACGGTCGACCGGTCGGTCGACCGTCCAACGGTCATATTTTGACCCGTTGGAACCTCCGGTCGACCGCCCGGTCGACCGAAACAAACAGAGAGCAGAGCTCTCTGCAGCGGTCGACCGTCCGGTCGACCGGCCCCCTGGCTGCCAGACGTGCACAAGTCTGTGCACGTCGGTCGACCGCGCGGTCGACCGGCCTCAGGTGCGGTCGACCGCTCGGTCGACCGTTCTGGCCTGACAGGTCAACTGGGTACAAAACTGGTATAAAACATGTTAGAAAAATTCTTTAAAAAAAACTTCTATCTTTTCTGAAAATTTCATAAACTTGTTTTATCATATAGCATTGATATTGAAACATGTGATAATCATTTCTACTCAAATATCAAGCATATGAAATCATTTTTGTTTCTTCTCATTTTTATCAAAAATAAACTCTTGTATTTTTATCAAACTTGGCTTATCAACACATGAATAGGGACATCAAAATAAGTTTGTTTAGCACGTTTAAACCATGTATGTATATCTAGAACATATCTAATATACATAGAAATAAAGTAAACTTGTTTTGATTTACTATTCATGAAAACCAAATCCAAAACATAAAAACGTGTGTATGTGTACTTGAGCATATCAACTATACTAAGCTTTACAAATGGATCTAAAACACACTAAACTAAATTAGGATACCTAAGTCTTCGAGTCATCAAGAAGACTTGCTCCCAAACGCGATCCACCGAGTGCAAAGGTATGATCTTTAAGCTTTGGCACCGGAATCACCATGATAAGCTTCCAAACACCTTGTTGAAGCTAATCACCAACTAATATCTTGGTTAATGATCTGAAACTTAAACAATACAAGATTATTAGTAAACATAACTACATGAGTTAATCATCATCAAAACTAGGGTGGAAGGCCTTTGGGCCAACAATCTCCCCCTTTTTGATGATGCCAAAACTCATGGAGTTATATATGCATGGATTAAAGTAAAGCTTCAAGGAAGCTCCCCCTTAACTCATGCATAGCCAAATAAACATAATAATATGCAATGAAGGCTCTTAAAAACATGAATGCACAAATATGCATAAACAATAAAGGTTCTAGATACCAATGAAATATTTAAAGCAAAGCATGCTCTAGATATCAATTAACAAATAAACATTTTCTAGATGCTCTAGATACCAATAAACATACATTAAACTATATTAAACTTAATATAAGCAAAAACATAACTATGCATATATATAAAATATGTACCAATCATGCATTTTGAGTTGTGAGTTTTTATATATGCATGTTAAACTCTCAAATAATTCTCCCCCTTTTTGTCAATCATCAACAAAGGGGCAAACAATCAAAACAATATAATGAGGGGTAAAAATCTTTCTCCCCCTTTTGAGTCAAACAAAACAATACAAACAATGGTCTCCCCTTTTTGTTTAAAACAAAAACAAAGTCAATAAGGGGTGACTACAAACATGATATCAATTAAAAATATGTCAATGAAGCATCTTGATACCAAATGAAGATAAACAAAGATTAATAAATGTTATATGCTATATACATTCATGAAGAGGAAGACGCTAAGTTAGCTTCCCTACACATATGAGTTACATGAAGAAAGGAAGACACGCCCTAATTCACATAACACAAAATATGTAATGCATAAAAGGAGATGTGAAGCTCCCCCTACACACGTGTACCACATAAGGAAGAGTTGTCAAGCTCTTCAATACAAGATACACTCAACATGAATTTATACACATATAGGCAATGTAAAATAAATATGTTTTTCTTAAACAAAATTTTGAGATACCAATTTAAAACATTTAACATAAACATCTTGATATCATTAAGAGAAATGTGTTCTTTTAAACATATGATAACAATTTGAAACTATATTTTAACATAAAGCAAGGGAGTGGAAATCAAATACCAATTGAAAGACAACATCAAATTTTCTCCCCCTTTATGAAATACCAACTAAACATATGCATAAGCTTGTTAAGATACCAATTGAAAACAAATCAAACAATAGAAATTTTTTCAAGCTTAGCATAAACAAGTATATAAACGTATGAAAATTAGATACCAATTGACATTGATATTCTTGAAAGAGTAAGCATACATATACAAAACATATATGAGTATACAAAAAGATCAAAAATTGATACCAATTGAAAGTGTTCAATGATACCAATTGAAAGAATAGGGTCAAGTGTATATCTCATATTATAACGAAGAATATGAACTAGTTAAAATGAAAAGTTTTGTTAACTAGTACGAAATCCTTCAAGCAAGGAGTAAATACAAATCATTTTTCATAAAAATGAAATCCACATGATAGTCAGCACTCTAATCCAATTAAGCATAAAAATGTCTCATGAAAACAAAACATGAGCAATTAATAAATGTGAGTGTACAAGTCAAGTATGGAGATCACAATCATGAAAATTTGTTCAATTAAGTTCAATTATTCCTTTAAACAAGAAAACTAAAAATTAATATTATTTAATCTTCAAGGCATATGTATGTCTAATACAAACCAAAGTATACATACATATCCAAGATACAAACGAGTCCACAAGGATATATGCATGAAGGCACGTGACTCAAAAAGGATATTCATGTATATCTAATGGTTTGGACAAGGTAAACATATACATGAAGTTTAAATACCAATTCAAGGAAAACATGAAAAGTATGAAAAGTATGAGAATTTAGCTTTTCATTAAAACAATTTGATACCAATTCTTTTCAAGGTATATGTATGATTTGTCAACACAAGAAGTATACATACATATCCCTTAAACACACTTTGAGTCCATAATAGATATTTGCATGAAAGGCAAATGACTCAAGGGGTATACATGTATATCTTCAAGTTTGGCAAAATACACATATACATGAAATGAAAACTCATAATCATAAAAACAAATACCAAAAATGGAATACAAGTTTAAAATGTATGAATCATCAAAACTAGACTATACTAGCACATCTAATGGGAACAAACAAGCATTCAATCCCAAACATATATAGATTTGTTTGTAGCCCATCATATGTACAAATATAAATCTTCTAGTTTAATGAAAACTAACATCTAAACATGTAATCAAGACATAAAGCATAAAATCATTTAGACTAGGATTTATACTAGTGTCGAAAAACATGAAGTATCAAAACAAACACGAATATTATTTTGCTATATAAAACAAGCAAAGATTCATCAAAAATTCGTTTATCAAACTTCTAGGTATATGTATGATTCATCCAAATCTAACAATATACATACATATCCCAACCGTAAACGAGTCTATTAAAAGTATTTGCATGAAGGCAAAAGACTCATGGGTATACATGTATATTTATTAGGTTTGAATTCAAAATACATGAAGTAAAAACATGAAAATAGGCATAGCAAGTATAAATGAAGGAATCATCAAAACTAGCTTATACATGTGCATATAGTGGGTACAAATGAGCATGAAGTGCAAACATATAAAAGTCAATTTGATCTCACTATATGTACATGCATACATGCAAGTTTTGATAAAATCTACATCTAAACTAGTTTATACCACATAAAGCATAAAATAACAAAAAATCATCATGAGAAACTAAAACATGATTACTATGTAAATTCACATGTATTAGATTCATGATGTACATTATAGCTTAAACAAAAGTGAGAACACTAAGTATGGGTTCATATAAGTATGTGTGTCTCAAATACTATACATGTATGTCAAGGATCTAATAAATATGGAATGAACATACTAATCCATAGACATCAAAAACATGTTATAAAGCATCAAAACATGCTATAAACAATAATATGAAAGCATGTAAATAATAAATGGGAGTTAGGAATTTGTTACCAAAACCTAGAAGGCAACTCTCCTTGTCTCCAAAAACATGGTGGTCATCTCCACCAAAACTTCCCTTGAAAGTGATGCATCCAATTGATTTCCTTTAAGTCCGGAACGCATCCACTCCAAGGTGCTATCACTCTCACGTCATGTGAGAGCCCACACCTATATTAAAATTCTTAGGGGTGGTCTTTGGTACCCATACTCTTTTGGGTCCATGGGGGTTAGTACCTTCTCTAACCCAAACAAAATTCTTTGCTAAATTAGGAGTATGTAATCTATCATAGCAAAATTTAGCAAGGTGGCCCGTACGACCACAATGTGTACAAGTGTACACATGAGCATACATGTGTTGATGGTGTCCGTGAGGAGCTTGTGTATGCCGTGGAGGGTGTGCATGCATAAAGTATGGAACTTGTTTCTTTCGAACCAAGGATTCCAAGCGTGTATGGTTCATGGTACATTGGCTCAAAGTGGAGCCCAAACAATCTACACTCTTCTTTAGCAAACAAATATCATCATTAATCCTAGAAGAAGAGGTACATGCATTAGGTAGACTAGATGAAGAGGCTACACTAGCATGGCAAACATGAGCATCAATCTTATTTTTCAAAACTTCATTTTTCTTCAAACAAACATCTAAGTCATTTGAAATAGAAGTTATTTTATTTTTTTAAAGCAACATTCTCTTTTAAAACAAAATCAATTTTTGAAGACAAATTTTCATTTTTCTTCAAAATAACATGGCAATCATTTTTAGATTTTAAAAATTCATTTTCTTTAAGTGCAAGTTCTAATTGAGATCTCAATGAATCCCTTTCATTATAGACCTCAACCTTCTCTTGTAAAATATTATCAAGTCTAGAATGCAAACTTTTATTTTCTTTTTCAATTTCTAGACTTTTCTTTTTCAAATTTTATACTTCTCAATTAATTTTTCACACACAATAGATAGTTCTTCATTTAAAGCATGGGGATCAAAATTATCATCACATGAAGAACTAGAGCAATCATCACTATCTAAGTGGGGTTCCGAATGTACCTCAAGGGAGTCATTCCCTTAGACCATGAAGTATTGTGACTCGGAGTCTCCACTAGATTCCTCTTCCTTTTGGATTTGCACTTGAAGCTCGGAGGTGGTGGTTGTAGTTGTCAATAAATTCCACACTGCAAAGGCGGAATCAATATTAGAAACATGTAAAAGATATTCTTTTGAAAGTGTGCTTCTAATAGCCTCAAGGGCTTGTGCATTGGCCCCTATATGAATGCAATTACCAAGATAGCATTTCTTGGTAGCCGCAAGGAAAACATGTAAACCTAGGGTTTGCAAATAAACGGTCATCCTAATCTTTCAAACATGAATGTTGGAAGGGTCATACATAGGTGGGGTCATGAAGGCCATGGTAAACTAAATGTGTGCAAACAAGCAAATGCAAACAAATAGATTAGCAAGCAAATGGATCTCACTCCTAGGATGTTAAGCCTAAGTATCAGGAGCACTAGCTCTGATACCATTGAAAAACACCTAGAGGGGGGTGAATAGGTGTAAGTGCTAATCAAGAACTAAATGCAAAACTAAGTGCGCTAAATAAACGGAAGCTAATGCAAATTATGCACAACTAATACAATACAACAAGTGTAGCCGAATTTCCCTTGCGAGGCTCTGGACTAACTCCCCTTGATTCCCCTTGAAATGGGTTGAGGTGCTATGTGAAGCTCTTGTTGGATGAGTATAAGTTAGGCACACACACACAAGCAATCCAAGCAATATGAAATACACACAATCAAGCCAAGCATATAAGAATGAATTGCAATATAAAAGATGCAAGGCAACACAAGCAATGTATAAGATACGTATGCAATGAAAGAATGATGCTTGAATGAAATGGTGCTTGCACAAAGTAAAGAGAGTAGAGTTGAGAGAAATTGGATCAAACGCTAACACAAAGATTTGTTTCGAGGTTCGAGTACCCAACTCTACATCCCCGCCTACACCACCGTGTAGGATTTCCAATCCACTATAGGAGTACCGAACTCCTCTCTCAACCTTACAAAGCCACCGAGGCTATACAACCACAATCCACCTCTACTGAAGAGGGATAAGGCCCGTAGCCAAAGCAAACACAATCACCTCTACCGAAGAGGCTCACAACCAACACAATCACCTCTACCTAAGAGGGATCCAAACCAATACCACTCCGATCACCTCTACCGAAGAGGGATTCACAAAAGTAAGGAGGGTTTACAATAAGTGGTTACAAAGACCACAAACACAATCTTTCTTTCTTTCTCTTTTCTTTTTCTACAAAAACAAGATCCTAATAGATTAGGATAGGTGATAGCTCAAGTGTGGAAACAAGGTGTTTTGAAAACCAGCAACAAAGAAAATCTACTTGGGAAATCACTTGTAAATGATAGAAAATGAAAAACAAAACAATCTCCCAAAACCCTAGCTTTCTTTGATTTTCCAAAAACCCAAAACAAATAAGAATCAATCTTTTTAGCACAAAAACTCTTTTAAAAACTTGTTTTTAAACTCTGAAAACAGGGTATTTTTCTCTTGTAAAAACCTTAGGCAAAATCCCAAAGAGATGGGGTTTATATAGGCCAAATAGAAAACTAGCCGTTAGGCTGACGTGTCAGCCTGACTGGCCTAACGGTCGACCGGCCGGTCGACCGTCCAACGGTCATATTTTGACCCGTTGGAACCTCCGGTCGACCGCCCGGTCGACCGAAACAAACAGAGAGCAGAGCTCTCTGCAGCGGTCGACCGTCCGGTCGACCGGCCCCCTGGCTGCCAGACGTGCACAAGTCTGTGAACGTCGGTCGACCGCGCGGTCGACCGGCCTCAGGTGCGGGTTCTGGCCTGACAGGTCAATCTAGGTCCAAAACTGGTATAAAACATGTTAGAAAAATTCTTTAAAAAAAACTTCTATCTTTTTTGAAAATTTCATAAACTTGTTTTATCATATAGCATTGATATTGAAACATGTGATAATAATTTCTACTCAAATATCAAGCATATGAAATCATTTTTGTTTCTTCTCATTTTTATCAAAACAAACTCTTGTATTTTTATCAAACTTGGCTTATCAACACATGAATAGGGATATCAAAATAAGTTGTTTAGCACGTTTAAACCATGTATGTATATCTAGAACATATCTAATATACATAGAAATAAAGTAAACTTGTTTTGATTTACTATTCATGAAAACCAAATCCAAAATATAAAAACGTGTGTATGTGTACTTGAGCATATCAACTGTACTAAGCTTTACAAATAGATCTAAAACACACTAAACTAAACTAGGATACCTAAGTCTTCGAGTCATCAAGAAGACTTGCTCCCAAACGCGATCCACCGAGTGCAAAGGTATGATCTTTAAGCTTTGGCACCGGAATCACCATGATAAGCTTCCAAACACCTTGTTGAAGCTAATCACCAACTAATATCTTGGTTAATGATCTGAAACTTAAACAATACAAGATTATTAGTAAACATAACTACATGAGTTAATCATCATCAAAACTAGGGTGGAAGGCCTTTGGGCCAACAAAATGTACAAGAGAACTTACCAAGAAGTTGGATTAGAAGATGCAAAGATTAGTAAGACTCTCATGGCTATCACAACCAAGCTTGATAAGGATGAACAAGATAAAAACATTGACATTAAACTCAATCGTAGCATAATTAGTAGTTAGCTTTACTTGATGGCTAATAGGCTGGACATTATGTTTTGTGTTTGTTTGTATGCTAGATTTCAATCTTCTCCTAAAGAATCTTATTTGATTGTGGTAAAACACATTATTAGATATCTTAAGGGCAGTATTAAATTGGGCTTGTGGTATCTAAAGACCAGATAATTCTCTATGATGAATTTTTCGGATGCCGACTATAGTGGTTATAGAGTGGAAAGGAGGCAATTTCTTGAAAATTGTCTTGTTTCGTGGTCTTCTAAGAAACAAAATTTCGTAGGCCTCTCAACCGCCGAGGCGGAATATGTCGCGGCCGGGGCTTGTTGTGCACAAATCCTTTGGATGAAACATACTTTTCTTGATTATGATTTGCATTATACCATATTAAAATATTTTACAATAACACTAGTACTATTTGTTGGCCCAAAGGCCAATCACTCTACTTTTGATGATGATTAACTAATGTAGTTATAGTACTAATGATCTTGTGCTTATTTAGTTTCAGATATTTGATCAAGATCTTAGTCGGTGTTTAGCTTCAACAAAGGATTCGAAGTCAAGTTTTGAAGCTAGAACGTGTTGATTCAAGAGCTCGCATATCAAGATCGCATCAAGTACTCAAGAGAAGTCTAGCTCATATATCAAGGTTTGGACCAAGTCAAGAAAGAGAAGAAGATTTTTAAAAGAAGATTTTCAAGAAGGCTTGTGTCATGTTTGTAAGTGTTAATATTTTATTTTTAGATAAAATGAAAAGGATACATTAGTTGTGAATTGCTCAAGCTTATATATATACACACAAAATTTATATAGTGTTTTCATAAGAAGAGTTTTGACTTTAGAAAATACCATTTTGGTTTTGAGCTTCAAAGTATACATCCTTATGTTTGATGATTAGATTTCATCAAAATAAGTTTATATGGTTTATATATTTTTTAGAATTCATCCACACACATTGTTAGTTCAAATGTTTAGAAAAACTTATTTGATGTTTCTATATCATGTGTTTAAGTTTTTTATTTATCAAAATTTATTTTAGAGCTTATTGTCAAAAACATAGATATTTCAACTTACATGTATATTGGATCATATACATACACACTAAACTTCAAAAGTGTTTAAAATATCTTGTTTTTGTATTTGAAGAAGTTTTGAAAAAATTATTATTCAAATTGAACATTGTTTTTGAGAAATAAGGATTTTTGCTTAAGGCTAAATTTCTATATCACAAAGATGTTTAAAAGTTTGTAATATGTGTTGATTTTTGATCACACATATTTGTACTTTAAATTATTTCAATGAACTTATTTTTGTAGATTTTATGTGTTTTTATGGTATTTTATAGGATCTTATAAGACCAAGTTTGAATTCCCAATTATACCTGACCAGGATTTCTGACGTCGATCGACCGGTCGACCGATCCAGAAGTCAGTCGACCAGGCGATCGATCAATGTGCACAAAAACGTGCACAGGCCTTGGTTTGAGGGCCGATCGACTGGGCAATCGACCGATCTAGAGAGTTCACTCTCTGAATCTAGCCCCGGTTTACCGGCCAGAGAGCTTTGCTATCGACCGATAGGTCAAGACTTGGGTACGGTCGACTGCCTGGTTGACCAGCAATCTCAATGGTCATAAATATGACAGTTGGCTGGTCGACTGACAAATCACCTGGCCTGCAGATTGATCCTAACGGCTATATTTCTAAACTCTATATAAGGGGGCTGTTTTGGCTAGTTTTACATAAGATTTTGGAGAAATTTTAGAGCCAGTTTTTCCTATCTCTCTTAGGGTTTTTTCACTTATTTTGGGTTAAAACTTCCATATCAAAAGGAGAGTTTTTAAGAGTATTTTCAAAGGATTTCTTAAGTTCTCTACCATAACACTATCTTATTTTGCTTACAAACTTGAGCTTTCCATTGCTAAATTCATCCTCTAAGATATTTGTTGTGAGAGTTATTTTTGGTGATCAAAGTGTAAAGATTACCAAGTGTTCATCTTTGTATTTGAGGAGGCGAACTTGCGGGTTCGTGTTATGAAGTGTTCTTGTGGAAGATCAGTGTAGAGGTGCAACCTCGGCAAGCTAGTGTGCTTGCGTGTGTTGTTCTTGCGTGAACAAGTAAGAGACTTGCAGGTCTAAGAGTTCTAGTGTGAACTCGTTGTAGGTATTGCAGCACCGAGTGATCTTGCGGCACCGAGTGATCTTGCGGGATCCTTATAATGGAAATCCTTTATAGTGTTGAAGGCGGGGACGTTGAGCAAGTGTGCTCGAGTCTCAAAATAAATCTCTCGTGTTTGCGATTGCTCATCTCTCTCTCTCTCACTTGTGTTTTATATCTTGCATGCTTATATTGTTTATCTTTTTATATGCTTGTTATACTTGTGCTCAATTGAATATATGTTTGGGATTATTTGCTCATATTTATATTCAACCAAGAGAGCCATAGTAGCACCTCAACTCTTAAGCTAGACGAATCTTGAGGAGATAGTCTAGAGCCCTTCGCCGAGAATTCGGCTACACTCTTGTGTTATACTTTGTGTGTTAACTTAATAGTTTTGGTTTACATAAATAATCTTTAATTCAGCTTTAGTTTGCATTAGATTAGCTTGTACAACTATTCCCTCCACTAGGTATATTTCAATTGGTATAAGAGATTGGTGCTCTTGATTTAGGTCTAACAACTTGAGTTAAAGATCCTCATTTTAGCTAATCACAATATTTTGTACACACATACATGGATTTCATGACACCTCCTATATTTGACATTCTTAACATCCAAACTTGAAAAGTTAAAATGTCTATGTACCTAAAAGCCTTAGGTATTCATATTTATCTTACCGCTATTAAAGATTCTTATTGTTTAAATGGCAAATATATTGAGGCTAACACAAAAGTCATCCATGCTTTAAAATCTATCCTAAATGATGAATATTTATTAAGGGTTTCTAACTTTGATTTGGCTTTTGTAGTATGGAACACACTTGTCTCTCTTGGTAAACAGAAGTAATACTATATAGGGAGTGACTTGGATGATGGAAGTGATGCTTCCAATATATGCTACATGGTCCGAGCGGATAACCCCTTGAGGTAAACTCTGAATCCGAGTTAGTAGAAGATATTGACATACCTTATGATGAGCTTGAATCTTTTTGTCAAAAACTTATTAAAAAATATGGTTTATTAAAAATTGAAAATAATAAGTTGAAGAAGGAAAACACTTCTTTGTTAAAAGAAAATGATTCCTTTAAAATAAATTTGAACGTGTTTCTAAAAAAATATTTTTTGATAAAGGAGAATATTTCCTTGTCTTTAAAATTAAATGACATTTGTGAAGGAAACAATTCATTAAAAAATAAAATTGTTTTGGTGGTAAAAGGAAAAGAGATTGTTCTAGAAGAAAATTACTCTTTGAAAAAGAAAATTGTTATAAAAAAAGAAAATATTTCTAAAAAGAAAAAGATTGTTAATTCTCATGCTCATGTCTTTTCTTTCAAAATTAATAATGATATTTACATTATGAAGAAGAACACTGATTGTTTGGGCTCCACTTTGAGCTAATGTGCCTTTAATCACTCTAAATTAGAATCCATGTTTTACAAGAAATAAATTTCACATGTTCATGCACAAACCTCATGGTATACATATGCACACCATACTCACACTCACACCACTCATATGCATGTTAGAGTGCACACATGTACGCATTGTGGCCGCTAAAGCCATCTTGCAAGATTTTGCTTTGATAGATTAAATTCTATAAATTTTGTAAATAATAATGTTTGGTTCATGTAGCCTACCCCAAATACTTGGGACAAATGGCTTAGTTGTTGTTGTTGTAATAATGTTTGGGTTCCATTTGTTTTTAACTCCCGTGGACTCAAAAAGAAATGGGTGCCAAAATCTCCATCTCTTGTGTTTGATGTAGGTGTGGGTTCTCACATGACGGGAGAGGTATGGTACCGTGGTGGTGAATGCATGAGCTAGATGGACATACCAAATTGATGCATCACTATCAAGTATGATTGGTAGGAAGACCACCATGATTTGGAGACTTAAAGAATCATATGGTTTTGTTACTATCTCTAAACTCCTATTTTAGTTTACATGCTTTTACATTGATAATTTTTTAGCATGTTATGGTTTTAATACTCATTATGTTAAATGCAATGTTATTAGACATTTGATATACATAAATTGTCTTTGAGATATACCCATGTTCATATGGATTTATATTTTATGTTCTCACTTTAAATTTAACTACTATGTATATACTAGTTCTAAAACACGTGCATTTAGCCCAATGGTCATGTTTGTTTTATACTTCATGTGGTGATTACTTATTTAGATGTAGTTTTCATTAAAATTTGTGTTTATGCTTGTACAAGTAGTAAGCTGATTGAGATTGAACCTGCACACAAAATACAGAATTTCTGAAGTACAAAATAGAAGTGCAAATTTTCAATGCTACCGCAATAGTAAGTGGCTATGCGGTCGTGATCTACAAGAAGGGACTAGCGATAGAAGCTTTTTAGTAAGTTCTCTTTTAGGCTACAAAGTATGGTTAAAGTTCTTCTTTAGTTCTTTAAAAGAAAAAGGAAAAATTGAGTTAAAGTTAAATTAGGAAGAATATGATAGATTAAGAAGATGGAGAAACTAGAAATGATATGTACAAAGAA
Source organism: Agave tequilana (assembly GCA_038442645.1). Lineage (NCBI taxonomy): Eukaryota > Viridiplantae > Streptophyta > Magnoliopsida > Asparagales > Asparagaceae > Agave > Agave tequilana. The sequence continues at coordinate 49,598 of JAVJIF010008131.1, forward strand.
ATGGAAAAAGGAGTGATAAAAGTAGTGTAGATTGTGGTGTTCTAAACTAAAAAATTAAAAGAAAAGAATCTAAAAGTTACTTACCTCCTTTGGCCAAATGCTTATCTTGAATCTTTTGCAATGATGTTATCTTGAAGTGAGGTGATCAACTATAACCCATAAGAGTTGATTCCCGTCTCCTACACATTATATCATCAAGACGTTGCAAGTATGAAGTGATACAAAATGAAACTCAAAATCCATCGTCATGAGCTATCGGTGGCACTCGCAAAGGTAAGGTTCTTTTGATGCTTTAAGACTCACTTGGATAGCAATTGGTACCAAAAGAAGAACAATAGAGAAGAAGAAGAAGAACACAAAAATAAAGTACATATAAAAGGAAACAACATATTTGATTTTATAATAATAAGAGAAAAGAAGAAAATCTTATACCGGTATCGCTCTCAGCACAAGCTTCATTCTCATTCTCCTATGAAACCCTGATCTCCTCTGATTTACATAAATTAAAAATGAAAATTACATGAAAAGAAAAACAAAAACCTACACTACAAAAAATGGAAAAGTGGACTAAAATCTATCTCTGCATCCTCGCTCCCTATACGCTCTGAAAATCCCAGTATTTATAGGTAAAACCCAACATAAGAGAGCGTATGAAGATAGGGGGAGCAAACGCTCCCCTAACTCACCAACAAAGCTACAAAAACGCGACATTTGCCGTGTTTTTGTGGCCAGGGTGTGGCCATTTTGTCAAACAGGGTGTGGCCACCGGGTGAGAAAACACCCCAAGAACTTAAGGACTCGAGCAAACAAGGCCTAAAAACTAAGGATTTTATTATATGAACTACTTTTAGGTGTGAATATTTATGCTTTATTAGGCACGAATACCCAGCCTAATCAAATGATTTTTATATATATATTTTCTCAAACTTATCTAAAATCTTTCGCATAAATACTAAGACTTGCTTAGGCCAAAGCACCTAGCTAATCAATAATTAAATTTGTTCATCTTTTATATATATATGTGTGTGTGTGTGTGTGTGCGTGTATATATATATTAAGGCATAAGAATCTTTGTTTTTGAACCCTAAGTGTGTAAGTGTATGAAGTGTGTATATTTCATTAAGGTAAAGATCAAGACTAAATTACTTTGACAAATTATCTTCCTAACCCTAAAAATCAAACAAATAATCTTATTTTGACCAAGTTTAAGAAATCCTAATTTTGATTTTCCTATTCTTAAAATTGACTTAATTTCTTACAAAAAATATGTCAAAATATTGTTTCTATTTCAAAAAGTTTTTAAAAGTAAAGAAAATAATTTTTTTTAATAAAAGAAAAGCCTTAGTTATGTTAGAACCTTCCCCATACCTATCTCATGTATTGTCCTCAATGTATGAATTAATGCATAGATGCATGAAAAAGAAGACAGGGAAGAAAAATACTACCTTAACGTGGTGGTTTCGGTGGTGGTCTGATTGGTCCAAGAAATGCGCCCCAATCGACTTTGTATGGAGTTCGGAGGAACCTACCAGAAATCTCTCTAATATAACCCACTAAAATGATGTATATATCAAGGATTTTTATTAAAAATTTAATCCCAACTAATTTTCAAATTCCATAATTAATTTCGGAGTCAATTTTGTCAACCGCCTTGTCTCAAAATGGAGCGTGGAAAGATAGAATGATTGACTTGAACTTAGGAAGTATGGGAACTAATACCAACTCAGGAAAGTGAATTAAGTCAAGTAAAGATTCAGGAGTCGAGATTGGTTTGGGAAGTGGGTCCAAATCAAGAGTTGAAAGTCAAGTCCATATTCATTTTCCCACAATGGAAAGTGAATATTGGTGATCAAGTTCAAGAATGACAGGTGTGGGAATCAAAACTGACTCTAAAATATTACTCAAGTCGGGTAACAAAACAGGAGTTAATATTGATTTGAAAATTTGAACTGGATCACAAAATTGAGAATCTAGCTCACATTTCTCATTGAGTTCAATTTCATAAAAATGAGAACTTGCCAATTTGTCAATGGGACTTTCAAAAGTATGAAATTGGTCAAGTTCAATATGATGATCATCAAAGATGGGTGATTCAATTTCATTATGAATTTGCACAGGATCCAATGTTGACTCGAAAAAAAGATTGAAATCAAGTAAAGATACGGAGTCATAATTGAATTAGGAAGTAGAATTAAATTATTAAGTTGAGGTTCATGATCATATTCATTCTCAAGTTCAATTTCAGGAAAGGGATAACTTGCCAAACTGTCAATGTCATTTTCAAAATTTAGATTTTGGGCAAGTTCAAATGATTGTGCTTAAATGGAACCTTATTTTCCAAAACAACATGACTCTTCAGCTCAACAGAATAGTTAGCGACATCAGAAATGGTCAAATGGTGAGAACGTAGAGTTTGGACCATCATATCTATGTCATGATTACAAGCATTTTGAGCCTGAGTCATGGCTTCAAGCATCTTTTCATAGTTGATTGGTTCATCGTTTTGTTGCGATTGGTCTTAAAAAGATGAAGTGTTGTTTTGAAATTGGTGGTGAAATTGTGAGTCCATCAGATTTTGTGATTATTGTTTGGACTCACGCATACTCATTTCCAAAATTGATAGTTTTCTATTTTGGATTGGTTGAACTGAATATGAATTTTGAAAATATTATGGACAAGGTGGATAAGGAGGACAAGTTGGTTGAAAATTGGACTCGGGGGAGGTGGATCCCCATTGACTCTGTGAAGAATTGAAATTATTCTAAAAATTATGGTCATAAGATTGGGGGCATGTGTTATATTGATTCGGATAAGACCAATCCGGCACACTATGTTGGTTAAAGTTATGATATGCTGGGTTGATAATATCTGAAAAAGAGGTTGGTGTATAATATGGATTACCATTAAAATTGAAAAAATTGTTGTTATAAGTCATATCACACGATAAAACACAAACAAAGAAAAAATAAATAAATAAACAAATAAAAAGAAAAAAATCTAACCTAAGTTAGGATAAACCTTAGACCTAGACGACTCCTAACTGGTTGGACTATCCATTGGGGGTATATTGCCGAATCTGACCACAAGTTAATTGGCCAGGTAGGGGTAAGATTAGTGGGAGGTATCCGCGCAGAAGCGACGGGCCTAATTAAGCCAACCCACCAGCCTTCGGAGTTTAGCCCCTCAGTCCTCAACCTTAGTCACTAATTTGTCAAGAGACAGATTCAAATCAACTTCCCCCTTAGGTCAGTCTCCTATTTGAGTCCGAGATGACCCTAGGGCCAACGTCTACTCATTTTTAGTTAGGCTTAGGTTAGTGAGTGAGGAGATTGTTTGTGGGCTAAGAGAGGGTAATGACTTCCCACCTTATCTTGTTTATAGGACAAGCCCTTAAGATTGATTGTGGAAGGTGTGCAGGATAAAGAAAAGTAACATTAAACAAGCAAATACTCACTCAAGAATATTTCTTAAACTATATGCCATGCGAACATATCTTTTGCTCCACACTCTTCAACAGTATGTAAAATGTAAACAAATTAGACATGTGCCTAAATGCAAAGTCTAAACCGTTTTTAGCATTTAACAAATATCATTTTACTGTTGAGGTTAGAAAGTAAGTACAGTGAGACAAGTACAGTGAGACAAATAAGGAAATAGATAGCTACAGATATTAAACTTTGCACTATAGCCAACCTACAAAAAATACAGGTTAGTAGTTCACTCAGATTATCACAGGAATGTAGCAAATCTGAGGGCTTCTGGGCTCTGCTTTCTTGAGCAGAGTCCAGAGCCACTTATATGTCCACTGTAGGTAGAATTCCTTGTTATTAAATCTGTATACAAAAAATAAAGAAGAAAGTTAACCAAAATGTAAACTTTAAATAGAGAATAACTCACCGTCCTCCCCGGCAATGGCGCCAAAATTTGATTGAGATTGAACCTGTACACAAAATATAGAATTTCAGAAATACAAAATAGAAGTGCAAGTTTTCAATACTACTGCAATAGCATGTGGCTATGCGGGTCGTGATCCACAAGGAGGGACTAGCAATAGAAGCTTTTTAGTATGTTCTCTTTTAGGCTACAAAGTATGGTTAAAGTTCTTCTTTAGTTCTTTAAAAGAGAAAGGAAAAATTGAGTTAAAGTTAAATTAGGAAGAAGATGGTAGATTAAGAAAATGGAGAAATTAGAAATGATATGTACAAAGAAATGGAAAAAGGAGTGATAAAAGAAGTGTAGATTGTGGTGTTCTAAACTAAATAATTAAAAGAAAAGAATCTAAAAGTTACTTACCTCCTTTGATCAAATGCTTACCTTGAATCTTTTGCAATGATGTTACCTTGAAGTGAGGCGATCAACGTATAGCTCATAAGAGTTGATTCCTGTCTCCTCCACATTATATCATCAAGACGTTGCAAGTATGAAGTGATACATAATGAAACTCAAAATCCATCGTCATGAGCTATCGGTGGCACTCGCAAAGGCAAGGCTCTTTCGATGCTTTAAGACTCACTTGGATAGCAATTAGTATCAAAAAAGAAAAGTAGAGAAGAAGAAGAAGAACACAAAAATAAAGTATATAAAAAAGGGAAACTACATATTCGATTTTATAACAATAAGAGAAAAGAAGAAAATCTTACACCGGTGTCACTCTCAGCACAAGCTTCATTCTCATTCTCCTATGAAACTCTGATCTCCTCTGATTTACATAAATTAAAACTGAAAATTACATGAAAACAAAACAAAAACAAAAACCTACGCTACAAAAAATGAAAAAGTAGACTAAATTCTATCTCTGCATCTCGCTCCCTGTACGCTCTGAAAATCCCAGTATTTATAGGCAAAACCCAACATAGGAGAGCGTATGAAGATAAGGGGAGCAAACACCCCCCTAACTCACCAACAAAGCCGCAGAAATACGGTATTTATCGCGTTTTCGCGGCACTGCTGGTGGTATTCCCTGGCGTCGCGATTTGCTTTTACCTTCAGCTGGATTTGCAGTTTAAGTCCGGGGTTTTGACGAAATGGCCTTTGATCTTTGGCTTCAACTGATTGATTTGTAAGGATTTGCTCTAACTAGTTTTCAACCGATCTGAACCGACCTGATCTGCCCTGATTTACTGACTTGAAATTAATTCTGATTTAAATCAGAATTTGATGGGCTTTTGGGCTCATTTCTCTTCCTTCTCTTTTACGAATGGGCCTGCAAATAAATTAAACAATAATTAGAAAAAAGCAGAGTTTATTTTATAATAAAGTATGAGAATATGATAATGAATGTGCAATATTAATAACCGATCATAAGCTACACTTGATTATTATATGTTTGTGCCTTATTGCTTATTTGTACTCATTACATGTATTTGTATAAAACTAGTTTGATGATTCTTTCATTTATACTAGTTTTTCCTATTTTTGTACATGTTTTACTTCGTGTATTGTTATTTTTGTCTAAAACTAATAGATATACATGTACATCCTTGAGTCACTTGCTTTCATGCAAAATTCTTTGATGGACTCGTTTGTGTTTGGGATATGTATATATATTTTTAGTTTCGATAGAACATACATATACCTTAAAATTTGTTTAAATTTTGATGAAAAATAAATTTTTTATAATTTTATATGTTTTGGTATTTTGAGATTTACTGTTTATTTTCATGAATATGCTATTCACATGATTCTTATTCACTTACATTTCTCTTGTTTACTCATGACCTTATTTTCATGATCTAATTTTTGTGACTTATAGATCTTGAGTGACAATTTTAGTGTACTTAGCAATATTTCATGAGATATATGATTTGGTTTCATGTTTTGAAGGATCTTTAACTAGTTTTCAAAAATTATTTTAAATTAGTTTCTTAATTCTTAAATTGGTAGAGTTTGCAAACATGTTAAATTATTTTCAAACTCTTATTTTTTAAAACCCCTACCAACTAAAGGGCGGATGGTTGGGCAACCATGCCTTGTATGCCTTAATGAATACTTTTATCATGTGCATGATACGGTGGTAGGTATGAATTATACACATGATCTTCTTGTTATTTTCATTTTTTATACTCATATTTGTTTTCTTATATATGTATGCTTCAAATTTCAATTGATATTTTCATTTTCATGCGCATACATACATACATACATACATACATACATACATATATATATATATATATATATATATATATATATATATATATATATATATATATATATATATATATATATATATAATTTGATTGTGCTTGTTTTACAATGTCTTTACATTTTTAAAGCATAAATCATGTTTATGCTAAGCTTGATTTTATTCTAAATGTTAATTGGTATCTTTACAAGCTTATGCATTGATTTCAATTGGTATTCATTTGACATCAAAATATACTTCATGTTTCACCTTAAATTGGTATCAAAATCTATTATTGTTATCTTATTTTTTTCCTACAAGTAGTACCAATTTTATTTTGTCAACTACAATTTGATTTCATTGGCATCAGAATTCATATTGTTGACTTCAAGAAATTTTAAAAATTTGTTTTAAAAATGGTTTCAAAATTTATTGATATGTACTGCCTATATGTAAGGGAAGCTTAACATCACCTCTCTATATATATTCATGTTGGGTGCACTTTACATATTGAGGAACTTGACCTCTCTTTTTTGTAGTACATGTGTGTATGGAAGCTTAACGTCTTCGTTTATACATTGTATATTATGCTTTATGTGGGTTAGAGTCTAATCATCCCTTCTTCATGTAATGCATATATACAAGGGGAGCTAACTTAACTTCTCTCCTTTTCATGAATATATATCGCCTATACATCTTTATTGTTTTATTGTCCTCACCCCATTGTTGATGAATTGACAAAGAGGGGGAGAAAAATTTAGTGAGTTTATATATACATACTTAATCTTAGTATTTAAGCATGTATGTTTTATTTAATTTATGTGCTTTCATTGAATATCTATTTGTTTATTGCTATGCATGAGTTAAGAGGGAGTTCTATGAAGCTTATCTTTAATCCATACATATATAACTCTATGAGTTTTGTTATCATCAAAAAGGGGGAGATTGTTGGCCCAAAGGCTCATCACTCTAGTTTTGATGATGATTAACTCATGGAGTTATAGTACTGATGATCTTATACTTATTTAGTTTCAGATATTTAATCAAGATCTTAGTTGGTGTTTAGTTTCAACAAAAAATTCGAAGTCAAGTTTTGAAGTTATCACATGTTGATTCAAGAGCTCGTGCATCAAAATCGCATCAAGTACTCAAGAGGAGTCTATCTCATGGATCAAGGTTGGACCAAGTCAAGAAAGAGAAGAAGATTATTAAAAGAAAATTTTCAAGAAGACATGTGTCATGTTTGTAAGTATTAAGATTTTATTTTTAGATAAAATATAAAGGATAAATTGGTTGTGAATTGCTCAAGCTCATATACACACATAAAATTTATATAGTGCTTCTATAAGAATAGTTTTTATTTTAGAAAAATGCCGTTTTGGATTTGAGCTTCAAAGTATACATCCTTATGTTTCATGATAAGATTTCATCAAAATAAGTTTATATGGTTTATATGTGTTTTGAATTTCATCCATACACATTATTGATTCAAATGTTTAGAAAAATTTATTTGATGTTTCTATATCATGTATTTAAGTTTTTATATTTATCAAAACTTATTTTAGAGCTTATTGTCAAAAATATAGATGCTTCAACTTACATGTGTATTGGATCACATACATACACATTAAGCTTCAAAAGTGTTTAAAATATCTTATTTTTATATTTGAAGAAGTTTTAGAAAAATTATTTTTCAAATTGAAGATTGTTTTTGAAAAATACGGATTTTTGTTTAAGGCTAAATTTCTATATAAGAAAAATGGTTCAAAAAGTTTGTAATATGTGTTGATTTTTTATCACACATATTTGTACTTCAAAGTATTTCAATAAACTATTTTTTGTAGATCTTATATGATTTTATGGGATTTTATAGGAGTTTATAAGACCAAGTTTGAATCCCCAATTATACTTGATCAGGCCTTCTGACGGTTGACCGACCGGTCGACTGATCCAGAAGTCGGTCATCGGGCGGTCGATCGATGTGCACAGTAACGTGCACAGGCCTTGGCTCGACGGCTGGTTGACCGAGCTGTCGACCGGCCAGAGAGCTTTGCGGTCGACCGACACGTCAAGACCTGGGTACGATCGACTGGCAACCCCAACGGTCATAAATATGACCGTTGGGCGGTCGACCGACAGGTCATTGAAATATACCTAGAGGGGGTTGAATAGGTGTATTAGGTAGTCTAATGACAAATGATGCGAAATTAAAAATCAATTGATATGTGACCAAAGAGTATAACCGAATTCTCAGTGAAGGGCTCTGGACTATCTCCTCAAGATTCCTCTACATTAAGAGTTGAGGTGCTATATGAAGCTCTCTTGGTTCAACAAAGTTTGGGCACACACAACTATATGTAGCATATGAATGTGTACAATATAAAGCAATGTAAGGTATAAGAGAGATAGAGTTTAGAGATAGTGGATCAAACGAAAATAACAAGATATGTTTCGAGGTTCAAGCCACCGCTCTACGTCCCCGCCTTCACACGAAGGATTCCACTATATGTCCACACAGGACCTCCATAAAGGACCTCCACTGAGGAATTACAACTCTACACTTGGAGTATACTACTCTCTCAAACACAATCACCTTTACACAAGAGAGTAGGCAAAAAGTCAAACTACAATCACCTCCACACAAGAGGAATAAGGAACAAAGCCAAACCACAATCACCTCTACACAAGAGGGATAGGCACAAAGTCAAACCATAATCACCTCTACACAAGAGGAATAAGGCACAAAGTCAAACTTCAATCACCTCTACACAAGAGGGATAGGCCAAAGCCAAAGAAAAGAAAAGATTACAATCTTGGTGATCCAATGATTACAAACAAACACTTGGTGACCACAATAGATCACAAATAATTTTCCTCACAAAAACAAGATCCTATAGATAAGATTAGAGATGATAGGGTAAATGTGAGAAAACAAAGTGTTTGGAAAGAAAAATAACAAAGAAAAACATTTTGAAAAAATACCAGATAGATATGAAAATAAAGATCAAAACCAATTTCCCAAAGGACTCTTTTCTTTTATTTTGTCAACACTTTAAAAACAAATAAAAGATAAAACTTTTAGGCTCAAAAACTCCTTTTTAACTTGTTACAAAACACTGAAAATATGGAAGAAAAGATATCTAAAAATCTTCATGAAAACAGCTTGAGAGAAGCCTTTATATAGGCTCTAGAATTATAGCCGTTGGAAGTCAAAAAAAGTCATTTTTGACCTTCTGGTCGACGGCCAATCGACCATCAACAGTCATATTCTAACCGTTGAGCTGCCGGTCGACCGCCCATTGACAAACTTCACCTTCCGGTCGCCCGCCCGGTCGACCGAGCCAAAGGCACTCAGCCTGTCGGTCGACCGCCTAATCGACTGGCACTACCTGAGAGTTGGATAGTTATAGGCGGTTGATCGCCGCCCGGTCGATCGGCCTTATAGGATGGCCCTTGTGCGCGTTCTTGTGCACATCGCTCGACTGACCAGTCGATCGAGCTCTGGTTCAGTCGACCGGTCGGTTCGATCGCCAGCAGGCTCAGGCTAAATTTTAGGACTTAAAACTTGTCTTTTAACTTCATAAATCCCATAAATTTCACAAAAATAGGTTCTTATAAATATTTGAAGAATAAATATGGGTGACCAAAATCAACACATATTACAAACTATTGAACAATTTTTATGATATGAAAATTAAGTTTTAAACCGAAAATCGTATTTTCCAAAACTTAGATTTTGAAATGAAAACCATTTCTCCAAAAACTTGTATAGATACAAAAACATGATATTAAAACACATTTGAAGCATATTGTATATGGATAGAATCCAATACACATGTAAATGATATATCTATATTTTTGACATGAAATCCAAAATAAGTTTGTTAATTACAAAACTCTTAACACATGAAATGGAATCATCAAAATAAGTTTTTCTAAATATATGAAGCAAGAATGTATTTATATGAAATCCAATATACATTAAATCATGTAAACTTGTTTTGATTCTATCTATTCATGAAAATCATATATATGTATATTTGAAATCCAAAACCATTTAATTGAAAAATCAAACGTATTAAACTTGTGTGTGTGTGTGTGTGAACTTGAGCATATCAATACTAGTCTATCTTACACAGGATCTAAACACAAACCAAAACTAAACAAACCGAAGTCTTCTTATAGATCTCCTTCTCTAAGCCGACTCGATCCAAACATGATCCAAAGAGCTGACTCCATCGAGTGCTAGATGCGATCCTGAAGCGCGGAGCTCTTGAATCTGCATGTGTTAGCTCCACAGCTCCTTTGTTGAAGCTAAGCACCTACTAAGATCTTGATAGAAAATCTGAAACTATATAAATACAAGATCATTAGTACTATAACTACATGAGTTAATCATTATCAAAACTAGAGTGATAGGCCCTTGGGCCAACAATCTCGCCTTTTTGATGATAACAAAACTCATGGAGTTATATATGCAGGATTAAAGATAAGCTTCATAGAAGCTTCCCCTTAACTCATGCATAGCAATAAACAATTTGATATTCAACGAAATGCATAAACTAAATACAAACATATATGCATAAATACAATATTAAGTATACATATATAAACTCACTAAATTCTTTCACCCTTTTTGTCAATCATCAACAAAGGGGTGAGGACAATCAAATAATAAAGATGTATATGCGATATACATTCATGAAGAGAAGAGACGTAAAGTTAGCTCTCCCTGCATACATGCATTACATGGAGAAGGGATGACTAGACCCTAACCCACATAAAGCATAATATACAATATATAAACGGAGATGTTAAGCTCCCCTACGCACGTGTACCACATAAGAAAGAGAGGTCAAGCTCTACTATATGTGTAATAAACTTCAACATGTATATAGATGAGATGTTAAGCTCCTCTTGCATATAGGCAATATATATCATTAAATTTTGAAACCACTTTTAAAAAAATTTTGAAATTTCTTGAAGTTAACAAAATGAATTATGATACTAAATAAAATCAAATTGTAGTTGACAAAACAAAAGTAGGTACCATTTGTCGAGAAATTTTTTTTTTTAAGATACCAATAGTTGATTTTAATACTAATTGAAGGTGAAATATGAAGTACATTTTGATACCAAATATATACCAATTGAAATCAATGCATAAGCTTGTAATAATATCAATAATATTTGGAATAAAATCAAGCTTAACATATACATAATTTGTGCTTTAAGAATATAATGATATTGTAAACAAGGATAATCAAATCATATATATGTATAAATGAAAATGAAAATACCAACTGAAATTTGAAGCATACAAATATAAGAAAAAATATAAGTATACAAAAATAAAATTTCATGAAGATCATGTGTATAACTCATACTACCACCTTATTCATGCACAAGTTAAAAGATATTCAATAAGAGTATACAAGGCATGGTTGCCCATCCAACCGCCTTTTGGATGGTAGGGTTTTCAAAAATCTTAATTTGAATCTATTTAACAAAGTTTGAAAATTCTACCATTTGAAAAATAAAAACTAGTTTTAAAGATAATTTTGAAACTAGTACGAAATCCTTCAAGTAAAAAATAAAACATGAATATATCCATAAGAATATGAAAATCACCACAATAATTGACACTCAAAGTCTATAAAACACAAGATATTATCACGAATCTAATATCATGAGTAAACAAGATGATGTACAATGCAGAAAAAATGTAATAATCATAATCATAAAGATTAGCAATGAAGCTCAAATGAAATTTCCTTTATAAACATGAACATCATAAAAATTCGATTTACATCAAAACAAAACAAACTTTAAGGCATATGTATGTTTTCTCTAAACTAGAGTACACATACATATCCCAAATATAAATGAGTCCATAATAGAATATTGCATGAAAAGCAAGTGACTCTACGATAGACATGTATATCTAAAGTTTTGGACAAAATCGACATATACATGAAGATAAGCACATTTTTATGAAAAAAAATAGAGAATACATGTTAAGATGTAAGAATCATCAAAATAAGATTATATAAGTACATCTAATGGGTACAAGTGAGCAATAAAGCACAAACACATAATAATCAAATGTGGTTCATCAGTTGTGCGAGTATAGATACTAGTTTTAATGAGAATACATTTAAACAAGTAATTAAAAACATGAAGTGCAAAATCATAAACGAACATGATCATTAGGGTAAATGCACGTGCTTTAGAGTTAGGATATACACAATAGCTAAACTATAGTAAGAATACAAAAATAATAGTCCATATAAACATGGGTGTATCTCAAATACTATATATATATATATATAATATATATATATATTATATATATATATATATATATATATATATATATCTCAAGTCTAATTTACATTGCATTTAACATAATAAACATAAAAAAAACCAAGACATACTAAAATCATCAATGAAAAAGCTTGTAAATATAAATAGAAAATTAGAGATAGTTACCAAAACTAATAGGGCTAATTTCTAGGTCTCCAAACCATGGTGGTCCTTCTACTAAATATTCTTGAAGGTGATGCATCCAATAAATATCCATCAAGCTCAAACGCATCCACCATCAACGCACCAAAACCCTCACGTCAAGTGAGAGCTTACACCTATATCAAATACAATAGGGGTGGATTTTGGTACCCGTACCTTTTGGGTCCACGAGGGTTAGCACCTTTCCTAACCCAAACAACTTATTTGCAAAATTGAATTATGTATTCTATCATAACAAAACTTTACAGGGTGGCCCTTACGTCCACAATGTGTACAAGTGAACACATGAGCATACATAGTGTCATGTGTGTGAACATGAGAAGCATGTGTATGCTGTGAATGGTGTGCATAAATATGTGGAGTATGTTTCTTTCAAAACGTATAGTTCATGGCACATTGGCCAAAGTGGGGCCCAAACATTTACACTATTCTTCAACATGAAAATATCATTTTCAATTGTTGAAGAAAAAGTGGAGCATGCATTCTTATCAATAGAGGGTATAATAATGGAATTATGACAAGAATGAGAAGCCAAATCATCATTTTTCAAGAAAATATTTTCATTTGAAATAAATTCCAATTCTTTTGAAATCAAAGCAATTTTATGTTTCAAAGAATTGTTCTTCTTTAAAATAAAATCGAGTTTTGAAGTCAAAACCTCATTTTTCTTCAAAATATCATCACAATCATTTTATTCTATAAAATTTTATTTTCTTTTAAATAAAAGTCAAGTTGAGTTTTCAAGGAGTCTCTTTCACTTGAAATCTCAACCCTCTCTTGTAAAACATATTAAGTTTTGAAAACAAATTCTTATTTTCTTCTTTTAAATAAAATTTTTCTTTTTTAAAAGTTTGTATTTTTTTAGCAAGTTTTCACAAATTAAGGAAAGCTCTTCATATAATGCATGGGTACCCATACTATCATGATCATTATTAGAAGAGCTAGTACTATCAACTAGATGAATATCCAAATGTACCTCAAGGGAATCAATCCCTTTGACAATATAGCAAGTTTCGTTGGACTCATCCACCAAGGGTTCTTTCTCTACATAGTTTGTCATCTGTAGCTCGGGAGATGTCAATGTATTTCACACTGCAAAAGCAGAATCACAATGAGAAACAATAAAAAGATAATCTTTGCTAAGTGTGTAGCTAAGTGCCTCTAAGGCTTGTGTATTAGCCTCAATATACTTGTCATTATCAAGATAAGATTTCTTGGTAATGGCAAGGTAAACATGCAATCCTAGGACTTTAAGGTATACTGACATCTTAACTTTTCAAGTTTGGATGCTAAGAATGTCAAACATATGTCATGAAATTCATGTGTGTGTATACAAATATTGTGATTAGCTAAAATAGGATCTTTAACTCAAGATTGTTAGACCCAAATCAAGAGCACCAAGCTTTGATATAAATTGAAATACACCTAGAGTGGGGGTGAATAGGTGTACTAGTTAATGTAATGATAAATGATGCGAAATTAAAAGTCAATTGAAAACTCTATATGTAACCAAAGAGTGTAGCTGAATTCTCGTGAAAGGCTCTGAACTATCTCCTCAAGATTTCTCTAGATTAAGAGTTGAGGTGCTATATGAAGCTCTCTTGGTTCAACACAAGTATGGGAACGCACAACTATATCTAGCATATGAATATGTGCAATATAAAGCAATGCAAGACATAAGAGAGATAGAGTTTAGAGACAGTGGATCAGACGCAAGTAACAAGATATGTTTCGAGGATCGAGCCACTGCTCTACGTCCCCGCCTTCACACATAAAAATTTTTCACTATATGTCCACACAGGACCTTTCACAAAGGGATCTCCGCTGAGAAATTACAGCTCTATACTTGGAGAACACTACTCCTCTCTCAAACACAAGCACTTCTACAAAAGAGGGATAGGCACAAAGCCAAACAACAATCACCTCTACACAAGAGGGATAAGGCACAAAGCCAAATCACAATCACCTCTACACAAGAGGGATAGGCACAAAGGCAAAGCAAAGAAAAAAGATTACAATCTGGTGATCTAATGATCACAAACAACACTTGGTGATCGCAATAGACCACAAACAAGTTTTCTCATAAAAACAAGATTATAAATAGGATTAGAGATAATAGTTCAAGTGTGAGAAAATAAAGTGTTTGAAAAGGGAAAAAAACAAAGAAAAATAATTGGGAAAAATACTAGATTGATATGAAAATAAAGATCAAAATCAATTTCCCAAAGACTCTCTTTTCTTTGATTTTTCCAACACTTTAAAAACAAAGAAAAGATAAAACTTTTAGGCTCAAAAACTCCTTTTAAACTTGCTATAAGATTAGAAGAAAATCTCCCTAAAAATCTTGATGAAAAAATTGCTTAGAGAGAAGCCCTTTATATAGGCTCTCAGATTATAGCTGTTGGCAGTCAGAAAAGGTCATTTTTGACCTTCTGGTCGACCGGCCAACGGGCCATCCAACAGTCATATTTCTGACTGTTGAGCCACCGGTTGACCGTTCGGTCGATCACCCATGCAAACATCGCCTTCCGGTCGACCGCCCGATCGACGAGCCTAAAGGCACTCAGCCTGTCGGTCGATCGCCCGATCGACCGGCACTACCTGAGAGCTGGGTAGTTACAGTCGGTCGACCGCCGGTCGGTCGACCGGCTTATAGGCTGGCCTTGTGCATGTTCTTGTGCACATCGATCGACCGAGGTCTGGATCGATCGAGGTCTGGTTCGGTCGACCGGTCGGTCGACCGACAGCAGGTTCAGGCTGGATTATAGGACTTAAAACTTTGTCTTTTTAACGTCCATAAAGTCCCATAAATTCTCATAAATTTCACAAAAATAGTTCTTATAAATATTTGAAGAATAAATGTGCGTGACCAAAAATCAACACATATTACAAACTATTTGAAATTTTTGTGACATAAAAATTAATCTTTAAACCGAAAATCGTATTTTCCAAAACTTGGATTTTGAAATGAAAATCTGTTTTCTCCAAAACTTTGAAAAACACCTAGAGGGGGGGAGTGAATAGGTGTTAATGCTAATCTAATGATCTTTTAAAACAAGTATGGCATGTATGATGCAACTGGTCACTCAAAACAAAAAATTGAAGCCGAATTCCCCGTGAAGGGCTCTACAACTTCTCCTCTTTGATTCCTCTAGATTATGAGTTGAGGCGCGTAATTGCTTTCTTGTTGAGATGAGTAAAGACCGAAAAATGCAAGTATATGAAATGGGTGCAATAAAGTAGTGCAAGCAAGAGATATCACAAGATAGAAATGTAAAGCAAAGCAATGAAAAGTAATAAGGAAATCAATCACAAACACAAGAAATTTGCTTCGAGGTTCGAGCCACTGCTCTACGTCCCTGCCTCCACCACCGTGAAGGATTTCCACTAAATCCGCAAAGGGAAATCCACACCGGAACCTTTACACCTAAGGGGATTACAATAGGTCTACACAAGACCAGAGTACCGAACTCCCACCAATCCAACCTCTACACAAGAGGGATCTCAACACAAGGAAATACAAGTAGCTAGGTGATCAAAAGACCACACACTTCTCTCTTACAACTTCTTATAGAATGGGAATGATTTTGGCTCAAGAAGTGAAGTGAGAAAATTTAGTTGTAAAGAAAGTAAAAAGTGCTTTGAAAATAACTGAAAAACTTTAACCAAGAAAGCACTTTAGAAAGTGAAGCTTGAAAACTTTTCTTTTCTTTTGAAACTTGAAAACAATAGAGATTTTTCTTAAATTCAACAAGGGACCAATGCCATCTATTTATAGGGATTAGGAAAGATCATTTATCATTTAATCTAGGTTAATAGGTCAGGTAATAGGCATAAGAAAATCAGAAATAGCTGAAAGAGCCATCAAAATCAAAATCAGAAAAAAGATTTTAAGAAACTAGCCGTTGGGGGCTGCTGGCGGCTGTCGGTCGATCGGCGGGTCGACCGTCAGTCTATCTGGCAAAATAGCCGTTGGATTCGGCCAACCGGTCGGTCGACCACAGGCTAAACAAAATAATTGTTTGTTCTGTCGGTCGACTGGCCCGGTCGACCGACAAAACCCGAGAGCAAGGGTCAGTCAGTCGGTCGACCGTCAGACGTGCACAAATGTGCACGCCAAAGTCACAAGGCCCGGTCGACCGGTCCGGTCGACCGATCTGGCCTGTAACAGATATGGTCGACCGTTAGGCCTGAAACAGTATTATTTTTGGAAATCTTTTTAAACTTTAAAGAATATTTAAAATATACTTAAATGGTTTGATGTTTAAGTAACATGCTATAAGGGATGAGATACATGATATAAATTAGATGTAAAAATATGAAATATTTTGAAACATGTATATCAATTAATACATGCACCTAATCCATCTAACCAAACAAAAACCGTATTTTGAAAAGTGAAAGTGTGTGTGTGTGTTTTCTTTAGCCAACTTATCACAAGCTCACTCTTTAACAAACTAATTCTTACAATGGTTCTTAGGTGACTACAAGTTTTTCAAATTAAGGCTTCTCCATATGCAATGTTGAATAGCTTGAATTCTTGATCCCGAATTGAGTCAACTTGAGTCAAAAATACCTTCCTTTAGGGAAGAAGACACTTGGATCCTTAGAACCCTGAAACACACTTAAACACTAAAAAATGATTGGTACAAATAACTATATATGTTTTGTAATCATCAAAACTCAAAAACCGGGTGATTGTAACCTTGGGCAACAATCTCCCCTTTTTTGATGATGACAAAACATATGAGTTATATTAAAAAAATATTAAAAAAATGGGAAAGGAGCTTGGAGGCTCCCCCTCAAATCATGCTATATATATGAATGGCTATATACATGAATGAAAAGTAAAAACAAGAACTTGGCATAAGAAAGACATAAGAATTCAAAACATATAGCTCAACAAACAATAACATAAAACACATAACTCAAAACTCAAAACTCAAAACTCAAAAACTCAAAACTCAAAACTTAAAATACATAACTCAAAACTCAAATAATAAACTAACTTTTTCTCCCCCTTTATGTCATACATCAAAAAGGGTAAACATTGTTTAAATTTTTTTTCATGATTCCATAACACAAACATTCAATTCACCACAAATAAAAGAAAATCTAGTATAGTCTAGTGGTTTTGTAAATATATTGGCAAGTTGAAAATCGGTAGAAACATAATCAATGTAAATATCACCCTTCTCATAATGATCTCTAAGAAAGTGATACCGAATGTCAATGTGCTTAGTCTTACTATGTTGATTTGTATCTTTAGTCATATGAATAGTACTAGTATTATCACAAAATATTTTAATATGGTCATAATGCAAATCATAGTCAAGGAGAGTATGTTTCATCCAAAGGACTTGTGCACAACAAGCCCTTGCCGCAACATACTCCGCCTCGGCGGTTGAGAGGGCTACCGAATTTTATTTCTTGGAAGACCATGAAATAAGACAATTACCGAAAAATTGACATGTTCCACTTGTACTCTTCGTATCCACTCTAAAACCCGCATAGTCGGCATCCGAAAACCTCGTCATTGAAAATTGTCCGGTCTTCAGATATCACAAACCCATTTCAATTGTGCCCTTAAGATATATCTAATAATGCGTTTTACTGCAATCAAATGGGACTCTTTAGGACACGATTGAAATCGAGCACAAAGACAAACACAAAACATAATGTCCGACCTACTAGCCGTTAAATACAACAAGCTACCAATCATACTACGGTAGAGTTTAATGTCTACATTTGTACCTTGTTCATCCTTGCCAAGCTTTGTGGTGGTAGCCAAGGAGTTTTGCTTGTCTTAGTCCCTTCAAGCCCAAATTCTTGATAAGTTCCTTCGTGTACTTGGCTTGATTGATGAAAATCTCATCCTTCCTTTGCTTGATTTGGAGACCAAGGAAGTAGTTAAGCTCGCCCATCATAGACATCTCAAATTCCTCTTTCATGCATGATTCAAAAGCTTTGCAAAGATTTTCATTAGTAGAACCAAATATGATATCATCAACATATATTTGAACTATAAGTATATAATTTTCAACATGTTTGGTAAACAAAGTAGTATCTATTTTTCCTTTATTAAAACCATTAGAAATAAGAAATGAGAAATCTTTCATACCAAGCACTAGGGGCTTATTTTAAACCATAAAGAGATTTGTCTAGTTTGAAAACAAAATCCAGATATGTAGGATCAACAAACCCGGGGGGTTGTTCAACATACACCTCCTCTTCAATAAATCCATTTAAGAAAGCGCTTTTTACATCTATTCGAAAAAGTTTAAAATCTATATATGAAGCAAATGCAAGTGTCATCCGTATGGCTTCAAGCCGTGCTACGGGTGCAAAAGTTTTCTCCAAATCGATACCTTCAACTTGAGTGTAACCTTGGACCACTGACCTAGCTTTTTCCTAACAACATTTCCTGACTCGTCTAACTTGTTCTTAAAGATCCACTTAGTACCAATTGTTGGTCTATAGTGGGGCTTAGGAACAAGATGCCAAACTTAGTTGCGCTCGAATTGATTGAGCTCCTCTTACATGGCAAGCAACCAATATGAGTCGCCCTCAGCTTCGAGGATATTCTTTGGTTCAAAATAAGAAATAAATGCATAGTGCTTACAAAGATCATAAGTCTAGAACGAGTAGTTACCCCTTTTGATACTTCACCTATAATAAGATTCCTGGGATGATGTGGATTGAATCTCTAATCTTTTGGAAGTAGTTGAGTTGTCTTCACTTCAACTTCTTGAACTTCATTTTCTTCATCACCCTTTGGCATGTCTTCAAGAGTAGGTGGGTCCTTCAAAGAAATTTTCTCCATATCTTCATTTAGGGAATCTATTTCTACAATATTCTCAACAAACACATTAGATTCCTCAAACTTTACATGTATAGATTCTTCAATAGTCAAGGATGACTTATTGAAAACTCTATAAGCTTTACTAGTGCTAGAGTAACCAATAAAATTGCTTCATATGATTTTGCATCAAATTTATCTAAATTATCTTTAGTATTCAAAACAAAACATTTACAACCAAAAACTTTAAAATATGAAACATTTGGCTTTCTTGAATAATAAATCTCAAAAGATGTTTTAAAAGTGTTTTTGCATAAGAAAACCCTATTTGATATGTAGCAAGATGTATTAACAGCCTCAGCCCATAGATAATGAGGGAGACCGTACTCAATTATCATTGTCCTAGCCATCTCTTGTAATGTACGATTTTTTCTCTCAACGACTCCATTTTGTTGTGGAGTTCTAGGACAAGATAGTTCATGCTTAATTCCATGTTCTTTACAAAAAGTAGTAAAGGGTTAGTTATTGAATTCACCACCTCTATCACTTCTTATTCTTAAAATAGAAGAATCTTTTTCCTTTTCAACTCTTTTCTTAAAGGCTTGAAAATATGAAAAGGCTTGATTTTTGTGTTCTAAAAAGAAAACTCAAGTAAAACGAGAGAAATCATCAACTAAAACGAAAGCAAAACGATTCCCACTTAGATTTTTGGTTTGTGTAGGACCAAACAAATCCATATGGATCAACTCTAAAGGTCGTGATGTCATGATATCCTTGATTGATTTGAAAGAGAACTTGGTTTGTTTTCCAAATTGGCACGCATCGCAAATGCGGTCCTTTTCAAATTTCAAGTAAGGAATACCTTTCACCATTTCCTTGTTGTTTAATCTAGTTAGATAGTCAAAAGAAATGTGGCCTAATCTCCTATGCCACAACCAAGAGTCATCATCGAGGGCATTCAAACAAGTAGCATTACATAGCATTTTAGACATATCAATCATGTATACATGTTTTTCACGAAATTCGAAAAATATACATGTATTGGATTGTCTATCAATAACACTACATGCTAGGTCATCAAAAATAACATTAAAACCTTTGTCACAAAGTTGACTAACACTCAAGAGATTATGCTTGAGGCCATCAACTAAAACAACATTTTCTATTAAAAGAGATGTACCAAGTTTAACATTACCAATACCAATAATTTTCCTTTGGGGTCATCTCCGAAGGTGATGGTGCCACCTTCATGGTATCTGATAGGGTTGCGAAGTTGTTTATATCCCAAGTCATGTGCCTTGAGTAACCACTATCAAGATACCACCACTCCTTACGTTGTTGGGCTTTGGAATGTACCTACATCATTTAACAAATTTGTTGACTTTGGTACCTAAACTTTCTTGGGTCCTTGAATGTTAGTATTCTGAACCCAAACATGATTATGCGATGCATTAATCCTATCATAGCAAAATTTAACCAAATGACCTTTACGGCCACAATATGTGCATGTATAAACTTTACCATACAAGAATGCATAATGAGTGTGTGGAGTGTGAGCATGTTTAGGGAGCTTAGCATGATGTAAAGGTTGTGATTTATGAACATGAGCATGAGTAGCATGTGAATGTTTCTTTAGGACATATTTCTTAGGAAACATAGCCTCTAGTCTAGTTTTATCAAATTCACATTTCTTCAAAACTACCCCTAATGAATCAATTCTTCTTTAGCAAAGAAATCTCATTTTCATCAATTTGTGAAAATTTATCTTTGCAAGAAATTTTATAGTCATCAAAGTCCTTTTGAGTAGAAGAGAAAGTTGAAAATAATTCATCTTTTTCTTTTGTGAGAATGAAAACTTTATGGTTGAGTGATTCATTTTCCTTTTTCATTTTCAAGTATTTCTTTTTAAGAAAATCATAGTTATGAGATAGTTCTTCAAAAGCTTCTCCTAGTTCATCTATGGATGTTCATAATCAATGGATGTATCAAGAGTTACCTTACTTGTACTTTCATTTGCCATGAGCACATGTTGGCGGTGTTGACTTCCTCATTGGATTCACTCTCCGAATCCCAAGTAGCCTTTAAAGCTTTCTTTTTGTATTGCTTCTTGGAGGTGGAGGGTTTGCCTTTATTTTTCGGACATTCCGCAACAATGTGACCCGGCTTCTGACAATTGAAGCAAACAATTTTCTTTTCTTCTTTACCTTGCCATCTCCTTCTATTTGGAACTTTGCCTTGTTGTACATTCTCCGAACGTTCTTTACAAGAAGAGAAAGATCTTCATCATCCTCTTCTTCATCATCCTCGTCGGAGTAGGTGGAAGAGCTCTTGAAGGCAATAGCTTTCTTCTTGGGAGGAGCCATCTCTTCTCTTGCTTTTCTTTCCATCTCATGGGTCTTGAGATTCCCAATAAGACCGATAATCTCCATTTCTTCCTTGTCATTGAGCTCCTTCAAAGTTGTGGCTTTGACTTCTCAAGATGGAGGGAGTGCACGGATGATCTTCCTCACTTTTTGGTCGTTGTCAATGTCGTCACCTAAAGAAGAAAGTCCATTAGTAATCTTTGTAAACTTAGTAACCATATCATCTATGGTTTCATTTTCTTGCATAGAAAAGTTTTCATATTAGGAACGAAGAAGGTCAATTTTTGCCCTCTTTACTTGTGAAGTTCCCTCATGAGTGACAAGTAGGTGAGTCCAAATCTCATGAGCGGATTTGTAATGAATGACTCTAGAAATATAATCGTCATTAAGAGCTTGAAGTAAGGCATAGTGTGCCCTTGCATTAGCGTCAAACTCTTTCGTGGCAATATCAGACCAAGTGTCCTAATCACCAAGGGGTGCACTAAAAGGTTTGGTCACCGCCTTTGCAACCTGGCTCCCTAAGGATTGCAAAAACACGGTCATCTTAACCTTCCATATGGGAAAGTTAAGGCCATCAAACTTTGGTGGGGTCTTAATTCCTTCGGCCATTTTTACTAAGTGTATGAGGATGAAAAATGAATAGAGTGATTAGTAATAAAGGATCTCTCTAAGGTTGTTAAGCCAAGAGCCTAGAGACCAAAGCTCTGATACCAATTGAAAAACACCTAGAGGGGGTGAATAGGTGTCAATGCTAATCTAATGATCTTTTAAAATAAGTATGTATGTATGATGCAACCGGTCACTCAAGATAAGAAATTGAAGCCGAATTCCCCGTGAAGGGCTCAAGAACTTCTCCTCTTTGATTCGTCTAGATTATGAGTTGAGGCACATAATTGCTTTCTTGTTGAGATGAGTAAAGACCGAAAAATCAAGTATATGAAATGGGTGCAATAAAGAAGTGCAAACAAGAGATATCACAAGATAGAAATGTAAAGCAATGAAAAGCAATAAGGAAACCAATCGAAACATAAGAAATTGTTTCGAGGTTCGAGCCACTGCTCTACATCCCCGCCTCCACCACCGTGAAGGATTTCCACTAAATCTGCAAAGGAAATTTTCACACCGGAACCTTTACACCCAAGGGGATTACAATAGGTCTATACAAGACCGGAGTACCGAACTCCCACCAATCCGACCTCTACACAAGATGGATCTCAACACAAGGAAATACAAGTAGCTAGGTGATCAAAAGACCACACACTTCTCTCTTACAACTTCTTATAGAATGGGAATGATTTTTGGTTCAAGAAGTGAAGTGAGAAAATTTAGTTGTAAAGAAAGTAAAAAGAGCTTTGAAAACAGCTGAAAAACTTTAACTAAGAAAGAAAGCATTTAGAAAGTGAGAGCTTGAAAACTTTTCTTTTCTTTTGAAACTTGAAAATAATAGAGATTTTTCTTAAATTCAACAAGGGACCAATGCCATCTATTTATAGGGATTAGGAAAGATCATTTCATCATTTAATCTAGGTTAATAGGTCAGGTAATAAGCACAGAAAAATCAGAAATAGCTGAAAGATCCATCAAATCAAAATCAGAAAATAGATTTCAAGAAACTAGCCGTTGGGGGCTGCTGGCGGCTGTCGGTCGACCGGCCCGATCGACCGTCAGTCTATCTGGCAAAATAACCGTTGGACTCGGTCGACTGGTCGGTCGACCGCAGGCTAAACAAAAAATAATTGTTTGTTCTGTCGGTCAACTGGCCCGGTCGACCGACAAAACCCGAGAGCAAGGGTCAGTCAGCCGGTCGACTGTTTCCAGTCGACCGACAGACGTGCACGCCAAAGCCACAAGGCCCGGTCGACCGGTCCGGTCGACCGATCTGGCCTGAAATAGATACGGTCGACCGCCCGGTCGACCGTTAGGCATGAAACAGTATTATTTTTGGAAATCTTTTGAACTTTGAAGAATATTTAAAATATACTTAAATGGTTTGATGTTTAAGTAACATGCTATAAGGGATGAGATACATGATATAAACTAGATGTAAAATATTGAAATATTTTGAGACATGTATATCAATCAAGACATGCACCTAAACTAACTAACCAAAACAAAAACCGTATTTTGAAAAGTGAAAGTGTGTGTGTGTGTGTGTGTTTCTTGAGCCAACTTATCACAACCTTACTCTTTAACAAACTAATTCTTACAATGGTTCTTAGGCGACTACAAGATTTTCAAATTAGGGCTTCTCCATATGCAATGTTGAAAAGCTTGACTTCTTGATCCCGAATTGAGTCAACTTGATTCAAAAATACCTTCCTTTAGGGAAGAAGACATCTTGAATCCTTAGAACCCTGAAACACACTTAAACACTAAAAAATGATTAGTACAAATAACTATATATGTTTTGTAATCATCAAAACTCAAAAACTGGGTGATTGTAACCTCGGGCCAACAAACTTGTATAGATACAAAAACATGATATTGAAACACATTTGAAGCATATTGTTATAGATAGAATCCAATACATATGTAAATGATATATCTATGTTTTTGACATGAAATCCAAAAGTTTTGTTAATTAGAAAACTCTAAACACATGAAATAGAATCATCAAAATAAGTTTTCTAAATATATGAAGCATAGATATATATAGATAAAATTCAATATACATTAAACCATGTAATATTGTTTTTATTCTATCTATTCATGAAAATCATATATATGTACATCCAAATTCCAAAACCGATTAAACTGAAAACCAAACGTATTAAACTTTTGTTTGTGTGAACTTGAGCATATCATCACTAGTCTATCTTATATAAGATCTAAACACAAATTAAAGCTAAACAAAATGAAGTCTTTTGTAGAACTCCTTCTCCAAGCTGACTCGATCCAGATACGATCCAAAGAGCTTGACTCCATCTGAGTGCTAGATGTGATCCAGACGCGCGAGCTCTTGAATCTGTATGTGTTAGCTCCAAAACTCCTTTGTTGAAGTTAAGAACCTAGTAAGATCTTGATAGAAAATTTGAAACTATATAAATACAAGATCATTAGTACTATAACTACATGAGCTAATCATCATTAAAAATAGAGTGATGGGCCTTTGGACCAACAGTCATCTGGCCTGCAGATTGACCCCAACAGCTATATTTCTAAACTCTATATAAGAGAGCTATTTTGGCTAGTTTTATACAAGGTTTTGGAGAAATTTTAGAGCTAGTTTTCTCTCTCTCTCTTAGGGTTTTTCTCCACTTATTTTTAGGCTAAAACTTCCATATCAAAAGGAGAGTCTTTAAGTGTGTTTTCAAAAGAATTTCTTGAGTTTTTCACCACAACTCTATCTTGGCTTGCTTACAAACTTGAGTTTCTATTGCAAAACTCATCCTCTAGAATACTTTTTATGAGAGTTGTTTTTGGTGATCAAGGTGCAAAGATCACCAAGTGTTCAGCTTTGTATTTGAGGAGGCGAACTTGCGGGTTCGTGTTGTGACGAGTTCTTGTGGGAGCTCGGTGTAGAGGTGCGGCTTTGGTAAGCTGGTGTGCTTGCGTGTGTTGTTCTTGCAGGAACAAATGAGAGACTTACGGGTCCAAGAGTTCTAATGTGAACTCATTGTAGGTGTTGCGGCACCGAGTGATCTTGCGGGATTGTTAAAATGAAAATCCTTCATAGTTTGAAGGAGGGGACTTAGAGCAAGTATGCTCGAACCTCGAAACAAATCTTTCGTGTTTGCGATTGCTCATCTCTCTCTCACTTGTGTTTATATATCTTGCATGCTTGTATTGTTTATCTCTTTATATGCTTGATATACTTGTGCTCAATTGATATGCTTGAGATTGTTTGCTCACACTTGTATTCAACAAGAGAGTTATAGTGGCACCTCAACTCTTAATTTAGAGGAATTTTGAGGAGATAGTCTAGAGCCCTTTACCGAAATTCGGCTACACTCTTGTGTTATACTTTGTGTGTTAACTTAATAATTTTTAGTTTGCATAAATAGCCTTTAATTCCACATTTATTTGCATTAGATTAGCTTGTACACCTATTCACCCCCTCTAGGTGTATTTCACTATTTATATGATCAAGAATGCAAATTAGCATAGCAAACTAAGTATATAGACATTCGATATCACTTTCTTAGAGACCATTATGAAAAAAGAGATATTGAAATTGATTCTATTTCAACCGATTTCCAATTGGCCGATTTTTCACTAAACCTCTTGACTACAATAGATTTTCTTTTATTTGTGCTGAATTAAATATTTGTATGATGGATACATGATGTTTTTTTTAGTTTTTTGAGTTTCCTTTGTTTTGTGAATTTTCATGATAATTTTCAAAAATGTTGATTGTTTTTTAATTGATATTTTGTAAACTTTAAAAATGTACTACTTTCAATTACTATTTTCAGTTGCTATTTGATTTTTATTAATTTATATCCCTTTTCTATATATGACAAAAAGGGTGAGAAGATTTATGAGTTATTTTGTTTGAGATTAAGTTATGCAATTAACCTCTTATTCATTCTCATATTTGTATGCAATGTATATAATGTTTATTTATTGATATCTATTTTATTGGTATCTTACTCTTTATTTGCATACTTATTTTTTTTGGTAGTTGGAGGCATGAAAGGAGGTTGGTCCGTTTCTGCATAGTGCTCTATATTATCTAACTTATTCATATATACATATGACTTGCTTTAATATTAATATATCTTTAGTCATGAATGTTTGAACTTGAGACATAAGCATAATTTCAGGGAGAGCTTTTAAGCTCTTCTTTTATTTACTTTAAATAACTCATGTGTTTTGTCATCATCAAAAATGGGGAGATTGGCCCAAGGGTACACTCCCTAGTTTTGTTTTGATGAATATAAACCAAACAAAGTTATAAGGTACTAATCAAGTTCTAGTGTTTATAAGCTACAAGGATCAATAGTTTAGAAGATGCTTATTCTTCCTTAAAAGAAAGATTTGAAGAGATCAATTTGAGTCAAGGAAGGGATTCAAGTATGGATAATCAAAATGTGGATTTTAGAGAAGCCCTGTTTGATGAAGACTTGAAGTATATGTAACTCTTTGTAAGATCTTAGTATATTTAAGTTTTGGTGTTGAATTGATGTACGAAGAACTACACACATAAAAATTTCAAACATAAGTTTTTTGTTTTAGTATTTAAACATGTTTCTCATAAGTTGGTTATTAATACATGTTCTATATTTTCTCATAATTTTAAACCAACTATATACATTTACAACCTATATGTTGCGGTCGACCGCCAGTTGAGCACAGTGTATTAGACACTGGCTTGGTCGACCGAGTAGTCGACCGAATATACATTGCTATTAAGCCCTGGAATGGTCGATCGAGTCTTTGGTTGTTGGCATTATTTGGTCTATCGGTCGACCGAAGTCCTATCAGGATTTTTTGTATTTTTTGGTAGAGGCCTAATCGACGACAACCTTCAACGGCTAGTTTTGTCCAGCCATCTGTCGATCGGCCGGTCGACCGACTGCGTGGTTTTTACTGCAGTAACAGCTATATTTTTCAAACTGTCTGTTTTCAAACTTTCTTTAACTATCGTTTTTTATTTTTTGGCCTAATCACCCTGGGTTATGATCAGAAAACTCTTCTAATTGTATTTACCTATTGCCTATATATATGAGTCATTTGAGAAAAAGAGTTAACAAGTTTTTTGAAGAAGTTTTTGAATAAATTTTGAGATATAGCTTTAAAGGAAAATCAAGATTTCATTTCTCAAAGTTTTTCTATCAAAGTGCTTTTAATTATCAATCATTCTCTAAAGTTTTTAGCTCTTAAAGATTACTTTCTTCACTAAATTTTTCTCTCACAAACTTCATTGAGTCTCATTTCTCCACTCAAAACCCTGAAGTAGTAAAGAGAGAGTTTGTAACCTTTGTGACTGCTAAAAGCTTGTTAACTTCATTAGCTTTGTGCTACCTCTTGTGTCAAGGATTGAACGTTGGAGTTGTGTACTCTGAGTCTTGTGTAGGTAGACTTTGTAGTTCTTTTGTGAAAGTTCCTTTGTGGATAGTGAAAATTCTTCACGCGGTGAAAGCAGGGACATAGAGCTTGGTGCTCGAATCTCAAAATAAATCTCTCATTTTTGTGATTGCTTTCTTTCTTCCTCTTACTCTATTTCTATTGCTTGCACTTGTGTTTTTACTTATCTCTATTACTTGCACTTGTGCTTTTACTTTCATTGCACTTGCTATTTATCTCTTGCATCATTCATACTTGTCGGTTTTCCTCTTTCAATCAAGAAGGCATTTGAGTACCTCAACTCTTATCTAGAGGAATATCAAGAGAAGTTCTAAAACTCTTAATTTGGAATCTGGATTCACTTTTTGATTTGAGTTGACTATTTGTATTATTTATTTTGATTGTTGCATTTTCACATTTGATTAGTAGACCTATTATCCCCCTATAGGTGTACTCAAGCTCCGGTCGCAACATACTCTACCTTGACGATTGAGAGGGCCACAAAATTTTGTTTCTTAGAAGACCATGAAACAAGACAATTTCTTAGAAATTGTAAAGTTTCACTAGTGTTCTTTGTATCCACTCTATAAACGACATAGTCAGCATCAAATAACTCATCATAGAAAATTATCCGGTCTTCACATATCACAAGCCCATTTCAATGGTGTCCTTAAGATATTTAATAATGCATTTTACCGCAATCAAATGAGACTTAGGATAAGATTGAAATCTAACACACTTACAGACACTAAATATAATGTATAGCCTACTTGCCATCAAGTAAAGCAAAATACTAATCATTTTATGGTAGAGTTTAATGTCAATATATTTACTTTGTTCATTCATATCAAGCTTGGTTATGGTAGCCATAGGAGTTCTGCTCATCTTCGTATCTTCTAGCCCAAATTTCTTGATAAGTTCTCTTGTATATTTGACTTGATTAAGGAAGATCCCATCGCTCTTTTACTTGATTTAAAGTCCAAGAAAAAGTTGAGCTCTCCCATCATACTCATTTCATACTCTTCCTTCATGCATGATTCAAAATCCTTGCAAAACTTTTCATTAGTAGATCGAAAAATGATATAATTAACATATATTTGTACTATTCAGATATCATTATCAAAATGATTTGTAAACAAAGTGGTATCTATTTTACCCTTAATCAAATCTTTATCGACAAGAAAACTACTAAGTCTTTCATATCAAGCTCTTAGAGCTTATTTTAAATCATACAATTTTTTTCAAGTTTAAAAATAAAATCCGAATGTGTAAGATCAACAAACTCGAGGGGTTGTTCAACATGCATAAACTTGTAAAGATACAAATTATCATTAAGAATATAAATCAAGCTTAGTATGAAATCAATTTGTGCTATAAAACATATATGCGTAAACAATGTTGATCTTAGCACAAAAAAACATATATATATATATATATACTCATATTTTTTATATATGTATGCATTATATTTCAAATTGGTATTTAAATTGATCATACATACACACACACACACACACACACACACACACACACACACACACACACATATATATATATGTATGTATGATCAATTTAAATACCAATTTGAAATATAATGCATACATATATAAAAAATATGAGTATACAAAAATAAAATATCATTGAAATCATGTATAACTCATAACAACCACCCTATCATGCACATGTTTAAAATGATATACAATGTGAGCATACAAGGCAGGGTTGGCCAACCAACTGCCCATTAACAGGGTAAAAGTTTTCAAAAAAATATTTTGAAAATAATTTTAGTATGAATTGAAAACTCTACCATTGAAGAAAAAAGACTAGTTTAAAATAGTTTTAAAAAACAAGATAAAAATTTTTCAAATATAAAATCAAATCATATATCTCATGAAACATTCTAATTACACAAAAATTGACACTCAAGATCTATAAAGCACATATATAAGCTCCCGAAAATAAAATCATGAGTAAATAAAAAGTGAAAGCACAATAATCATGTGAATACCGCATTCATGATGATAAAACAATAAAGTTCAAAATTATACGAAATTATTTTTCTTAAAATATAATATATCATATAATCATGCAAGAATCATATAAACTAGAACATACAATGTACAATAAAACATCAAATGAGTACACAAATAGAAATAAAGTATGTATAACATGTAGCTCAAAAATTATACATGTGTAACACAAGTTTTAATAAGATTAACACATGGACATATGATATAAACATTTAAATCAATATATGCTTTAACTAAAGCATATAAAAATATGAATAAATCAAAAAAAATAGGCATGTAAATTCATTTGAAAATATGAACATTATTTTGAAAAATACTTGCATAGCTAGGCAACCAATCAACTCATTCTAAAGCACAAAACAATATATGATTGAGTTTAGGTTACTGAACTAGCATATTAAGAACATTTTAAGAGTGGAGGATGAAATGGTTACCAAAACCGATGTAGCCAATCTATTTTTCTAAAACACGGTTGTCCTCCAACCAAAACTCCTTGATAGCGATGCGTTCATGATTTGTCCATCAAGTACCAATTGCATCTAC
This sequence comes from Agave tequilana, assembly GCA_038442645.1. Lineage (NCBI taxonomy): Eukaryota > Viridiplantae > Streptophyta > Magnoliopsida > Asparagales > Asparagaceae > Agave > Agave tequilana. The sequence goes on from JAVJIF010008131.1 coordinate 79,994, forward strand.
TATCTAGGCACCAACCCTCTCATGTTTTGTGAGATCTCACACCTATATCAAAAACAAGAGGTGAAATTTTGGTACTGTCATGCCCCGCTTCCCAACATACGTGGAAACGGAGTCACGACGAGAGTCAGCGATGTGTATACGCGAGGAAAATACCCCACGTATACAAGCTAAGCCTAAAGTAATCTGAACAAGTTATTACAATCTACTATGATAAATCAATATCAACTGCAATATGACATATAGATATCTAACACAATGATAGCAAATGAAATAAAGAAATAAAATCAAGCAATGAGTCTGATATAAGGAATCAAGGAGACTATAAAAGTGCGAATATAAAGGAAGAAAGGATATCAAAATAGGTAGAGAGAAAACTCCAGCCCCTCGCAAAGCATGCGATCTCAACGAACACCTGATCAATAAAATAAAATGTCCAATATCTAGACATGTAAATCCAGGGTCGTCAGGAAACAATCTAATGAGTGCATAAGAAAAAGGGAAGTGCTCGTGCATATAAACAGTGCATACATAATGATAAACAGTATTAGAATAAGACAAATATAACATATAAAAAATGAACAGAGAGTAATAAAGTCAGTCAATATAGAAATTAAATGTCCAATCGGGTCAGGTATCTATCACAGTCTATATATATCATGTGGGAAGAGTAAGTCTAGTTAGGGTCCAATACACAATCAAGTGTCTATTATAACATGTTTATATCTATGTTCAGTCCGTAATATCAATATAAGATTTTAGTTTTGTTATCAATTATGTCAGCGAATACTAATTATCACTGTAATAGACGCATCCCATACTACGCCTACTACACGGTCAACCAGGATCCTAAATTATTGAAATTGATCGGTTGGACACATTGTCCATGCTAGAGGTGGGTCCCGTATATACCCAGGACTACGGCCCAGATGCTTGGCCCTGAACCAGGCCTTACCACCAGGTAGTCAGTGGCAGTAACAGTACTCATAGTACCATTGTGGACCAATACTCACAATAATACTGTGGAACAATAAACGGATGGGATGTCAGTTAATCCCCCGAAACCCTGCAGAAGAACCATAAGTCGGCTGCGCAACATGTATCCTAGGTCCACCCAAAATTTTAACGCTATCTCCTCCACCAATTTCCCCAATCCTTATGTAAGTTGTCCATTATTATTTAATTCAGTCAAAACAATCAGGATCATGTTACTTAGAATACTAGGATGACGAGGTGACAATAACAGTACAATATAACAGTCAACAATAATCGTATACACGGTGAGCAATATCAGGAACAGTAGTCAATAACAGCAACCGTGTATACGATGAACAATAGAACTGTATAGTGTGTTACAGTCAAGCAATCTTTTCTCAGTAACTTTCAGTAACATGAATGACACTTATATAACATGCCGTCTACTGTCTAGTTAATATACAGTCATCTAGAATCCATCAAAATCTTATCCATCGATACTATATCTGTAACTGATTCATTGACTTATAATCTCAACGAAGTCATCGGGAACATACATATCATGTGCATGACAGAGTAATAGATATGTAAATGACCAATCCAATAAGCAAGTAATTAGTTCTCTCACTACCATCAATCCACTATAATCCTTTAAGTTACCAATAAGTGAGGTCGATCAATAACTGCTATCACACTCTAAAGTATAAGGTCACCGATACCAACGAGATCAATCTCATAATAAGTTTATCTCTACAAATAAGTCAAGAACCAATCTTAAAAAAATGGTCTACTGATTATCCTTGATTAACTTAAATCTACAAATACTGAATCATAAATACGGAGTAGGACACTCTAGAATAACATGTGATCAAAAGTAGTCTACATCTGATACTCAGCATCAAAAGTGAACATCAATTCTCTCACAACCTAACATTAGTGAATACACAAATAATTACTCCTAACAGTCCAAAATTAGTCTTATCATATACATTGATATCAACAGTAGGATATCATACATCTGATCATACTCTAACCATTATCAATATCATCTAATTACTAATTAATATCTGATATAAAGAATATAAATTCAAAATTAACTTCAACCCTAAATAAGTCCACGTACCAGTCCAAGCATCAATAATTCTAATCCTTTAATAAAGTAAGATCATAACTAAACCGTCTTCAATATCAAATTAATTATTATCTGAATAGTCACTAATTAAACATCAAGTCTGATAAATACTCCACATAAAAATAAATTTCTAATAACAGTCACGAACCAGTCATCTCAAAATCAATCACATAAACGGACTATCATAACTAGATCCGAATCTGAAAATGGTAATTATCTCACATGAAGTGGTATAAGTCTAATATCTTAATATCAAATTACAAGGTCCACACACGTCTGATGTTCAAATATGAACTCGTCCAACCAGTCAATAGATCAAATCAAATCACAGTCTAAGGTATTCCAATATTAGGCCTAAGCCAACAGTGACAAACTACAACACATGAAATGATGTTGATACAAGCTCATATAAACTACGTAAATAAGGTGAACAATCATTGATGTCTCATGAAGTGAAACAAGTAATCAAACTGGTAAAATATGATAGAAAGTCACATAAAATAATATGAGTAACTTGTAAATGCATGCCGACAAACAGTAATTAAAGAAATGCACAAGAATAAACACTCATATGAAATGACACAATTTTGGAACCGAATCGTTGTCTGTCTTCACTGCACGAACCGGTACGGATCTCCGGGTCATCCTATGGGTCGATTTTTGAATTGTCAGCGTATCGGGTCCATAACGAACATAAATCCAGATTTGGTCTGAGTCTTCTGTTACCGGGTTCGGGGCGCAAGAACTGATCTGCATCGCTGTAACATATAACCTAACACATATACCACACGTACATATAAATACACATGTACACACCCCTATACATATATACATACATACATACACTATGTATGCATAAATAGCCTTTAATTCCAAATGGCCTGCTGTCGGTCGACCGATCTAATTTGAAACAAAGCCGATCGACCGCTCGGTCGACCACAGCAGGCCAAAAACTAATTTTTGGAAAGATTTTGAAGAGATCATGATAGTTTTCAAAATAGTTTTGATCAAGACTAGGTATAATACACAAAATGGAGTTCGTAAGTAATAAACTATATTTAAAAATATTTTGTGTATATATATAGGAGAAACTTTTAGAAAAGACATGTGCACAAAAACTTGTGTGTAGGAATTTGAGCTTCAAACCTATTCACTATTCTTTAACAAACTATAAAACCAAAAAAATTGAAGTCTCTGAGCCACAATGAAGTCTTTGAGCCATGCTAGAGCCTTCTCTTCTATGAACACTTCTTCTTACGCCATTTGCCCTATTAGCACCATAAATCTTGGAAACCTTGCAATAACTAAGAAATGGCCATCATTATTGGTACTAACCTGAAACTCATTCTAAATAACTTATTAGTACCATATAGCTCCTATGTATTTTGTTATCAACATAACTTTAAACAAATGGAGAGTGTAACCTCTTGGGCCAACAATATATGTGACCGATCATATTCTTTGAAACTAAAACCAAAACCAAAACGAAAAGTATTTCTCATGAAAACACTATATAAATTTGTGTGCCTGTTATGAGATTAAGCAATCCATAACTAATCTATCCTTTACATTTTATCCTAAAATAAAAAACTTAAACTTATAAACAGAAATTCAAGTTTTGAAAATCTTCTCTTGAAAATCTTCTTCTTCATCTTGACATGATCCAAACTTGATCTAAATGAGATAGACTCTTTTTTGAGTACTTGATGCGATCTTGAAGCGCGAGCTCTTGAATCAACATGTGATAGCTTCAAAACTTGACTTAGAATCTTTCGTTGAAGCTAAACACCGACTAAGAACTTGATAAATAACTGAAACCTAATAAATACAAGATCATTATCACTATAAATACGTGAGTTGATCATCATCAAAACTAGAGTGATGGGCCTTTGGGCTAACAATAATGTGAACTCATCTACATGTGTGAAACGCGTGATATTAATCAAGGGCCTAGTGTTAGATCTAAATTTATTCCATACAAGATCTACACATATATTGTAAGCCTCTTTATCATGATCAAAGGGAAGGAGGGTTTTAGGCATACCTGATTCATCACGAAAAAGATACCGAAGATTGCACGATCTCGAGGACGCCGGAGTTGAGGGAGAGGATTCTTCTCTCCAGCCACCAAGTTCTCTTCTTTATTCTTAGAGGAGATAAGAGGCCTCCAAGAGAGAGATTAGGTCATTGTTGGTGGAGAAGGAACCCTACTCATGATATATATAGTATCAAGAAACCCTAATTCAACTCATCATAGATCTAGGCCCTTGATTTATAACACGAGTTTCACATGTGTAGATGACACTCATGGATAAGTGTAATTGAAAACGTGTCTAGACCCAAACCATTTAGGTTTGGTCAATTCTTTATTGGGTCAAACAACATAGGTTAAGTGGGCGGGTGCAAATATCCAATTGACTTGATTATGCCCAAAATAAATTAGACTTTAAAACATAATAAGTCTAACAATCTCCCCTTGGGCCAAGCAAGTCATACTGAATAGATACTATGCATAACTTTATGACGTCAAAACTTTAACTGCCAACAAACCACGTTTCAGAACAATCTGGTCCATTAAGAGTCCTACCACCGAACATGGCGATCGTTACCTTCTGTATAATCGAGGTAGGACCTTCCACATTACAAGTTTCAGAACCCCTAACAACATAGATCAAATGTGGACGTGTGGCATGGAAATATCCTCTGATCAAATAAGCTACAATTCCAACTGGCTTCCACTTTATGACTTCAATGAGTCTAGCCTTATGACTCCAACGAGTCTAACTTTATGACTCTAATGAGTCTAACTGCTAATTCAACAAACTCAAATGCGCAAAAGTAAACTTTAGGAAAAGCAGTTATAAATTTATTTATCAGAATCAACAAATATCTATAAAGTGCACTTAGAAATAATGTCTGTTATATAAAATTATCCACTCCCACAAAATCAGGATATCATAATGACTAGTCATCCCTGTATGAGCAATATGCTCTAAGAAGACTTTAGGTGAAAGTCCTTTAATGAGTGGATCTGTAATGTTAAGAATAGTGTCATCACTATCAACAGACAAAATATGATTCCAAACTTTATCATTAATGATAAGAAACTTGATGTCGATATGCTTCGACTTTGCTGAACTCTTGTCACTATTGTAGTAGAGCTTTATTGCTCTTATTGTCATAGTGTAGCTGTAATGGCCTCTCGACTAAATCCACCATCTTCCTACAATAAGGAAAATGTAAAATGAAGTGGATTTCCAATTGCCGATACATCCAGCATAATCTAAATCTGTGTATCCAATGAGCTGCAACTGATCAGATTTCATGTAGTCTTCTATGGATATTGTATTACCTTCTTCCTTGTCTTCTAGAGATCAATCCCATGATTGATCAAGTATCTGTCAAGTTTCTCAATGGTACATGCTATGTCTGGACTGGTACAAACTTGAGCACACATCAGACATCCAACCGCAATGCATATGGAATGTCTTTCATTTGCTCTTTCCGTAGGTCGTTCTTGGGACATTAGAGTAGACTTAACTTATCTCCCCTAGAGCAATTCTTCATGCCATATCTATCTAGCACCTTATCGATATAGGCCTTTTGTGATAAACCTAATATTCCACCTGTCCTGTCGCGTTGAATTTGGATGCCTATCACAAAAGAAGCATCTCTAAGATCTTTCATCTCAAAATTCTTTGAGAGAAAACTCTTGATCTCAAGTAGAAGATCTATATCGTTACTTGCTAATAGAATGTCATCTACATATAGCACAAGAAATATAAATCTACTCCCTTTAAATTTATGGTAAATGCATTGATCATCTACAATCTCCTTAAAACCAAAATTGGATATTACATGATCAAATTTCAAATACCATTGACGGGATGCTTGATTTTTGACCATAAATGGATTTCTTTATTTGCAAACCAAATATTATGAAACTTTCACTCCAAAATTTTCTGGTTGCACATACAGATTTCCTTCTTAATGCTACCATTAAGAAAAGCAATCTTAACATCCATTTGGTATAATTCCAGGTCAAAGTGAGCAACCAGTGCCATAATAATCCTAAAAAAATGCTTCATGAAAACCAGGGAGGAAGTCTCCTTATAGTCAATGCCCTCTCTTTGAGTGGATCCCTTTGTGACAAGATGTGCCTTATACCTTTCGACATTACCTTTCGAATCCCGCTTGGTTTTGAATACTCATTTACAACCAATCGGTTTCTTTCCCTCAGGTAACTCTACTAAATCCCAAACATCATTGTCTTTTATGAATTTTAACTCATTTTTCATGACATTTGACCACTTACTGGAGTGAATGTTGAGTTTGGCCTCATTTAAGGATGCGGGGTCATCCTCTAGCCTTATGTCAAACTCATGCTATTGGAGATAAACTATATATAGTCATTTGCAATGACTGATCTCCTCTCCCTAGTTGATCTCCTAGGCACTTGTAGTTGAGAATTTTCAGTTTCTACCTTACCAGCATGGTCTACTTCAGGATGAACTATATATGTATCTTGTAAGGATGCAACTGTATTTTCATCTTGAAGTGGAACAACTACTTTATCATTTGGAACAATTGTCATGGGTATAACAATATGTTCTTTCTTAAATATGAAATCTTTATGTAATTGACTCCCACTGTTCTGAATATTCTCAAAAAATTTTAGCAATCCGTCTTTATGTTCTTAGTGGAGGGACAATAAAACTAAAGCCTTTATACCTCTCAGAATCCCTACAAATAAACAACTAATTGTCCTTGAGTCCAACTTCTTCTCATATCGTATATATGGCCGAGCTTCCGCTGGACAACCCAAAACATGTAGATGCCTAATACTGATAGATTTCCCAGTCCATAACTCATATAGGGTTTTAGTTACTGTTTTGCTAGGTACTCTATTAAGGAGGTGACAACCATTCTTAAGGTTTCAATATATAATGACTCTGGTAGAGTAGTGTGAGCTATCATACTCCCAACCATATCCTTTAGTGTGTGATTTTATCTCTCAGCAATACCATTTTGACGAGGAGTCCCTGATATGTGTACTAAGCGACAATACTACTCTTTTAGAAATTGACAAATGATTCTGGACATTTACCTGATTCGTCATATTTGTCATAGTACTCACCACCATGATCAGATCTAGCGGCTTTAAACATGTCCAATGATTGAGATTTCTCATACAACAAGTGTAGGTACCTAAACGAGAGTAATTGTCTGTAAAAGTGATGAAATATTCATGACCATTCCAAGAAGCTATAGGGAATGGACCACAAATGTCTGCATACACCAAATTAAGACACCTGAACTTCGTCTAGTACCAAACTTTCTAATGTTTCTTTAATTAATTTTCACTTAGTGCCTATGCTATTCACATATAAAGATTCAGTATATAAAGTATGAAGTTTCAATTTATATAGCTATCAATCAGAATTCTAGTACCAACAACTTTAGATTTGAAAAGTAGACTAAGCATTTCATTATCAAGGGTGATAGTAAAACAAGATCTGTCTAACAAATGAAATAGAAATATGATTCTGCCTAAAAGGATGGTACATATAAAGTCTCATTCAAATCTAAAACCAAAAGCCAGAATCTAATTTAAGCCTACAAACTCCAATAGATTTAATTGCAACTTTATTTTCATCACCCATGTATACGTATCGTTCAGCTGGACTGGGCCTCCTTTGGGTTTGGAAGTTCCGCATTAAATCTCTTATGTGAATTATCTATTCACAATTTATAAAGTGGCACTAAAGCTAAATTAATCTCAGAACAAACATAAATATGAGATATACCCGCTAAATAGCCATTTCTGATACTTTATACATGATTGAGATTTTCCTGCACACAAAAATAAAGAATTTTAGATTTAGGAATAGGATGTGCGAGGTGCTCAATTCTAATCCGCGATAGCAATGGCTATGCGGGTCGTGATCCTCAGGAAGGGAACTGTGATGGAAGCGTTTAAGCAAGTTATCTCTTTTTTATTTATTTTTATTATTTATAATGGTATTTACAATGAAGTGGGAGAAATAAATTGGAAAGATGTGGAAGATGTGGATCTATACTAAAATTAGAAAGAAAACTATAACACATACATACCTCTTCAACCTGCTTACCTTTGATCTGTTGCAACGACTTACCTTGTCTTGGAAGGCGTTCAAGTATGGCGTATAGGATCTTCCACCTTCGTGATCTACACTACGAAAAGAGAAGACAAACTAAAGAGAAGGCTTGTTCATCTCCATAGGCCATCAAGGGCACTTCCTCGGCTAGGCAGTCTCGAAGCAATCAGATCTCACGGTTTGCAAGTCATCAGAGAAAGAAACAATGACATAAAACAAAAATAAAAGAACAAAGATAAAATAAAAATAGAGACACAAGAATAAAATAAAAAGAACAAAGACAAACCTCGAGTCGATTCAATTAACAATAGAGGAAAAGTAAAACTTACACCGCTGTCACCTCAGTACAAGTATGAACTCTTCCTCCATGAAAGCATCCTCTCCTCTCAGTTACAAAAATTACAAAAGAAAACAAAAATAAAACCTAACCTAGATTACAAGTTAGCCTAAGAAACCCTAGAATTTTCTTTGTATTTTCTGTACGCCATTTCTGTTGCGTCTGCAGGGGTATTTATAGGTGCAGAAGGAGGTAGAGTCCCAACAAAACTCTCCCACGAAAACTAGTCCCCTGATAAGACTGGATTGTCGTGGAAACGCGGCTTGGGCCGCGTTTCCGTGGCCAAGTCATCTCTGCTGACCACGCGCTTTCGCGCGTGGCCTCCTCTGGTCCGTCCATCTGGGCGTTTCCTTCTGGAAGCTGCATCCTGACTCTTTATTTGTGGATTTCGGGATAACTTGGGAAGCAAGTTACTAGATCCCAAATCTTTTATCCACGAATTTTCTTATCTTTGCACTCTCTTCTTTGGCTTTTATCCTCATCCTGCAAGTATTTAGGGTTGAATAGAAGTCTATCCTTCTCTCTTCTTTTAGAATTTGCAACTATTGCTCTTATGTAATTGCAATTTTGACATTTGATAATTGCAACTTTTGCATTGGGCTTGAATATGTGCTTTTGGGCTTCTTTTTGGGCTTTATTCTTTATTTTTTATTTACTCAAGGCCTGCACACAATAAATAATAAAATGTTAGTAAATGTGCAGAATTATAGGAATAAATTGAAAAGTCACCTAGAGGGGGGGTGAATAGGTGACAATGCTAATCAAGGGGCAAATTAAAAATTAAAGCTACAACAATTACCAATCAAGATTCACAAGATGAATGCAAGCAAGTAAATATGACAATGATTATGATGAGCAAGAATAAGAGCAAGTATAGTAAAGTAAAGTGTGCAAGAAAGTAAACCAATCGCAAACACAAGGATATGTTATCGAGGTTCGAGCACCCAGCTCTACTCCCCGCCTTCCCCAGAAGGATTCTAGCTACTTCCACTATCACAAAGAACAATTACAACCGGAGTACCCAACTCCACAATTACAATCACAAGAATCTCTGAGTAGTCACAAGACCACAAACTCTCTCTTTCAAAAATCTCTTCCCTTACAAAGGTCCTTAGAGAATAATGAGTAGAATTGAAGCTCTTTTGTGTGTAAGGAAAAGAAATTGAAATCAGAGAAAAACTTTTGAAAACCCTTCAGAAAATTGAGAGAATTTAGCACAAAAACCAAGAACTTTTGAAAGCCTTAAACTTTTGAATTTGAAGCAATTATTGTTGTAACAAATCTCTCCCCAAACACCCCTATTTATAGGAGAGGGCTAGGGTTTAGGGATAAAACATAATTACTGAAGTTTAGGAGGCAATTAGTTCAGAATATATTAATTAAACTAATTTTAAACACAAAAAGACAAAAAATAAACAGCTCTTTAAAAACTGCCCGTTACTGTTCAACGGCTAGCTCGGTCGACCGGTGCGGTCGACCGCTAGTTCAATAATTTTGACCGTTACAGGCATTCGGTCGACCGACCCGGTCGACCGGAAAAACCAGAGAGCAAAAACTATAGTCCGGTCGACCGTGTCGGTCGACCGACAGACATGCACACGGATACGTGCATCTGCCAGAACCTCGGTCGACTGGTCCGGTCGACCGGACCAGACTGACACAGACTCGGTCGACTGCCCCGGTCGACCGGATCAGGTCAAAAATCAATTTTAGAAAAGAAAACAAAGAGGATTTTGATTTTATCAAAAATACTTTTGAACAGGAAATAGTATAAAATATAAAGATGTATCTGTAGGCAAAAAATTGTAGGCAAAATATTTTTGTATAATTTATAAGAAATTATTTTGGGATGAACATGTGCGCAAAAACGTGTGTGATAGAGCTTCAAACCTATCCACTATTCTTTAACAAACTTCTAAACTATAAAACTAAAAAATAAAGTATGCATAGCAATCTTCACAAACTTTGAGCCATGCTATCCTTACTAGAGCCTTCTTCTTCTATGATCCTTCCTTGATGTGCACTATGCCTTCATAGCTTCATGAACCTAGAAGATGTTGCAATAGCAAGTAATGGCCTCCAAAATTTGTACAAACCTGAAACTCATCTTAATAAACTTATTAGTACCAAATAGCTCATATTCGGTTTGTCATCATCAAAACCAAAAACAAATGGAGAGTGTAACCTTTTGGGCCAACAATCTCCCCCTTTTTGATGATGACAAAACAAATAGGCTATAAACAAAAATATAGGGGAGGAGAGAACTCCCCCTCAAATTGTGCTATATAATTAAACTCAAAACAACTCAAAACACAAGAATTCATAGAAAACATAAAAACATGTTCTTGATATCAAATGAAACCAAATTGAAATAATACCAATAGAACACAAAATACAAGAGTTCTCAATTTCATAAAAACACACAACTCATAAAACCAAAACATATAAATTCATATGGAACCAAGACCAAATGAACTTATTTTTGTCCATGTAAACTTATTCTCTCCCTTTTTGTCATACATCAAAAAGGGTTATGAAAAACATGTCTATTCAATAATACAAACATTAAGTTCTCCACAAATAAACGAAAATCTAGCAAAATCAAGAGGTTTAGTGAAAATATCGGCTAGTTGTAAATCCGTGGAAATATAATCAATATCTATATCACCTTTCTCAAAACGATCTCTAAGAAAGTGATATCTAATCTCAATGTGCTTGGTCTTACTATGTTGATTTGCATTTTTGGTCATGTGTATAGTACTAGTATTATCACAAAATATTTTTATATGATCAAAGTGCAAATCAAAATCAAGGAGAGTATGTTTCATCCAAAAGACTTTTGCACAACAAGCCCCGCGGCAACATACTCCGCCTCGGTGGTTGAGAGAGCTACGGAATTTTGCTTCCTAGAGGACCATGAAACAAGACAATTACCAAGAAATTGACATGTCCCACTAGTACTCTTTCTATCTACTCTACAACCCGCATAGTCGGCATCCGAATAACTAGTCATTGAAAAATCTATAGTTTTCGGATACCAAAGACCCATTCCAATAGTGCCCTTAATATAACGAATAATGCGTTTTACCGCAATAAGATGAGACTCTTTAGGACACGATTGAAATCTAGCACAAAGACACACACTAAACATGATATCCGGCCTACTTGCCGTTAAATATAAAAGACTTCCTATCATGCTTCTATATAATTTAATATCAACATTTTTACCTTGTTCGTCCTTATCAAGCTTGGTTGTAGTTGCCATTGGAGTGTTGCAAGCCTTTGATCCTTCAAGCCCAAACTTCTTTACTAGCTCCTTTGCGTACTTGGCTTGGTTAATGAAGGTTCCGTCTTCCAATTGCTTGATTTGGAGTCCAAGAAAGAAATTAAGCTCACCCATGGAAGACATTTCAACCTTTTCAAACTTCTTGCACAAAAGCTCATTAGTAGATCCAAAAATTATATAATCAACATAAATTTGCACAATTAAAATATCATTATCAACATGCTTAGTAAAAAGAGTTGTGTCTACTTTGCCTTTAACAAAATCATTTGAAATGAGAAAACTAGAAAGCCTTTCATATCAAGCTCTTGGAGCTTGTTTCAATCCATACAAAGCTTTATCAAGTTTAAAAACAAAATCGGGATGAACATGATCAACAAAAACCGGGAGGTTGAGCAACATAAACTTCTTCATTAATAAAACCATTTAAAATGCACTTTTTACATCCATTTGAAAAAGTTTAAAATTTTTAAAACATGCAAAAGCTAGTGCCATCCGTATGGCTTCAAGCCGTGCTACGGGTGCAAAGGTCTCCTCAAAGTCAATTCCTTCAACTTGAGTGTAACCTTGGGCCACTAACCTAGCTTTATTCCTAATGACATTTCCGGACTCATCCATCTTGTTTCTAAAGATCCACTTAGTACCAATTATTGGTCTATCGTGGGGCTTAGGAACAAGGTGCCAAACTTGGTTGCGCTCAAATTGATTGAGTTCCTCTTGCATGGCAAGCAACCAATATGGGTCCGTCTCGGCTTCGAGAATGCCTTTGGGTTCAAAATGAGAAATGAAAGCAAAGTTACCACATAGGTCATGGAGTTTGGAGCGCGTAGTGACTCCTCTAGATGCATCACCCAAGATGAGCTTCTTCGGATGATTTGTAGCGTATCTCCAAGCTTTAGGAAGCGGTTGAGAGCTTTCCTCCTTATCCTCTTGAACTTCACCAATAGGATCTAGCTTTTCTTCTTAAGCGGGTGAGTCCTTCAAGGATAGTCTCTCCATGTCTTCACTTAATGGTTCAATCTCTACAACATTCTCAACAATCACATTAGATTCTTCAAATTTAACATGCATGGATTCTTCTATGGTAAGTGTAGATCTATTGAAAACTCTATATGCTTTGCTAGTAGAAGAATATCCAACAAAGATAGCTTCATAAGCCTTAGCATCAAATTTACCCAAATTATCCTTAGTATTTAAAACAAAACACTTGCATCCAAAAACTTTGAAATATGCAACATTTGGTTTTCTAGAATGATACATTTCAAAAGATGTTTTAGAAGAATTTTTGCATAAATAAATACGATTCGATATATAGCATGCGGTGTTTACGGCCTCGGCCCATAAATATTGAGGGAGGTCATACTCACTTATCATTGTCCTAGCCATCTCTTGAAGTGTTCTATTTTCCTTTCTACAACTCCATTTTGTTGTGGAGTTCTAGGACAAGACATTTCATGCTTAATTCCCTTTTCTTCACAATAAGTCATGAAGAGTGGTTAATAAACTCACCACCTCTATCACTCCTTATTCTCAAAATCGGAAAACCCTTTTCTTTTTCAACTCTTTTTCGAAAAATCTTAAAATGAGAAAAAGTTTGATCTTTATTTTGCAAAAAGAAAACCCAAGTAAAACGGGAGAAATCATCAACCAAAACAAATGCAAATCTACTTCCATTTAAACTCTTAGTTTTAGTTGGTCCAAAAAGATCCATATGAATTAATTCTAAAGGCCTAGTTGACATGATATTCTTGATTGGTTTAAAGGAAGACTTGGTTTCTTTCCCAAGTTGGCACGCACCACAAATGCGGTCTTTCTCAAAATTCAAGCAAGGTATACCCTTCACCAATTCCTTTGAATTAATCCTAGAAATATGATCAAAAGATGCATGTCCTAGTCTTCTATGCCAAAGCCAAGAATTTTCATCAAAAGCATTCAAGCATTTAGTAGAACAATCTAAATTGAGCATGTCAATAATATAAACATTATTATCACGAAAACCGGTGAGAATACAAACATCGGATTTAACATCAAAAATCTTGCAAGAAGTATCATCAAAAACAACTTTAAGTCCACGATCACAAAGTTGACTAATGCTAAGCAAATTATGTTTTAAACCATCTACTAAAACAACATTCTCAATAATAGGAGATGCACCAATTTGAATGTTACCTATACCGATGATAGTTCCTTTGGAGTCATCCCCGAAGGTGACGGTGCCACCTTCCATGTACCTTGATAGGGTTGTGAAGTTGTTGATGTCCCATGTCATGTGTCTTGAACAACCACTATCAAGGTACCACCGCTCCCTACGTCTTGGAGCTTTGGTGTGTACCTACATCAAAAAATTTAAGACTTGATTTTGGTACCCACATTTTCTTGGGTCCTCTAGGGTTAGTGTCATGAACCCAAACAAGATTATTTGTTCTATTTAGTTGATCATAGCAAAACTTAGCTAAATGTCCATTTTTACCACAATATGTGCATCTATACACTCTACCATATTTAAAAGCATAGTGAGTGTGTGATTTGTGAGCATGAGAAACTTTAGCATGAGTGGTGTGAGCATGAGAATTCTTAGCTTGTGAAGTGTTAGCATGTGAAGTGTGCTTTTTAGAAAACATGTTCTCAAGTTTCTTGGTATTAAAAGCACAATCATTTAAAACTTTTTCAAAATCATTCATTTTTGATTTAAAGGAAGAAATTTCTTTTTCATCAATAATAGGAGATTTTGCTTTACAAGAAACTTTGTAGGCATTAAATTCTTTTGTATGGAAATGAGATTAGAAGAAATATTATCCTTTTCTTTAGAAACCATAGCAAGTTCATTCTTAAGAAAAGCAACTTCTTTTTGTAATTTTATGCATTCAAGTTTCTTGTTATCATAAGTTTCAGAAAGTTCTACAAAAGCATGCACTAGAACTTCCTTACTTACATCATCATCTTCATCATCAAGGGATTGAGGGGTTACCTTGGGTGTGTTTGCCATGAAACACATATTAGTTTGATCCACCTCCTCTTCGGACTCGCTTTCCGAATCCCACGTAGCTTTGTAAGCTTTCTTTTCCTCCGGCTTCTTTGGCTTGAAGGAGGAAGTCATTTTCTTCTTGAACTCCGGACAATCCGCCATGATATGTCCGGGTTTGCGGCAATTGTAGCATATGATCCTCCGCTCCTCTTTGCCTTCAAATTTTCTCCGGAAGTTGAGCTTGTTCTTCCGGTACATCCTCTTGACGTTGCGAACAAGTAGAGTAAGCTCCTCATCTTCTTCTTCGTCATCTTCATCGTCATCATTGGTGGATGAAGTCTTGAAGGCTATGGATTTCTTCTTTGAAGTAGTGGCCTCTTCTCTTGCCTTCTTCTCCATCTCATGGGTCTTTAGGTTCCCAATGAGACTAATGAGGTCCATCTCGTCCTTGTCGTTCAACTCCTTCAAGGTGGTGACCTTGATCTCCCATGATGAAGGAAGAGCCCGAATTACTTTTCGCACCTTTTGATCGTTCGAGATGTCATCACCTAAGGAAGAAAGACCATTAGTGATTTTAGTAAACCTTGTAGCCATACTATCAATAGACTCATCATCAAGCATTTTAAATGACTCATATTGGGACCTCAAGAGATCTATCTTAGCTCTCTTGACTTGTGAAGTCCCCTCGTGTGTGACCAATAAGTGTTGCCAAATCTCATAGGCGGATTGGCAATGAATTACCCGTGTAAGGTCATCCTCATTCAAGGCGGTTAATAGGGAGTTTTGGGCCTTGGAGTTAGCCTCATATAGTTTAAAGTCAAGGTCGGTCCAAGTGCTCTCATCACCATCGGGTGCTTCATAGGGTTTGGTCAAGGACTTGGCTACTAAGCTACCCAAAGATTGCAAATATATAGTCATCCTAACCTTCCAAATTGGGAAATTGAGTCCATCAAATTTAGGTGGGGATTTAATGTTGTCGGCCATGTTTACTAGTGATGAATGAATGAAATGAAAATGTTGATTAGCAAGTTTTAAGGATCTCTCTATGGATGTTAAGCCAAACCTAGAGTCCAAGCTCTGATACCAATTGAAAAGTCACCTAGAGGGGGGGGTGAATAGGTGACAATGCTAATCAGGGGGCAAATTAAAAATTAAAGCTACAACAATTACCAATCAAGATTCACAAGATGAATGCAAGCAAGTAAATATGACAATGATTATGATGAGCAAGAATAAGTGCAAGTATAGTAAAGTAAAGTGTGCAAGAAAGTAAACCAATCGCAAACACAAGGATATGTTATCGAGGTTCGAGCACCCAGCTCTACTCCCCGCCTTCCCCAGAAGGACTCTAGCTACTTCCACTATCACAAAGAACAATTACAACCGGAGTACCCAACTCCACAATTACAATCACAAGAATCTCTGAGTAGTCACAAGACCACAAACTCTCTCTTTCAAAAATCTCTTCCCTTACAAAGGTCCTTAGAGAATAATGAGTAGAATTGAAGCTCTTTTGTGTGTAAGGAAAAGAAATTGAAATCAGAGAAAAACTTTTGAAAACCCTTCAGAAAATTGAGAGAATTTAGCACAAAACAAAGAACTTTTGAAAGCCTTAAACTTTTGAATTTTGAAGCAATTATTGTTGTAACAAATCTCTCCCCAAACACCCCTATTTATAGGAGAGGGCTAGGGTTTAGGGATAAAACATAATTACTGAAGTTTAGGAGGCAATTAGTTCAGAATATATTAATTAAACTAATTTTAAACACAAAAAGACAAAAATAAACAGCTCTTTAAAAACTGCCCGTTACTGTTCAACGGCTAGATCGGTCGACCGGTGCGGTCGACCGCTAGTTCAAAAATTTTGACCATTACAGGCATTCGGTCGACCGACCCGGTCGACCGGAAAAAACAGAGAGCAAAAACTATAGTCCGGTCGACCGTGTCGGTCGACCGACAGACATGCACACGGATACGTGCATCTGCCAGAACCTCGGTCGACTGGTCCGGTCGACCGGACCAGACTAACACAGACTCGGTCGACTGCCCCGGTCGACCGGATCAGGTCAAAAATCAATTTTAGAAAAGAAAACAAAGAGGATTTTGATTTTATCAAAAATACTTTTGAATAGGGAATAGTATAAAATATAAAGATGTATCTGTAGGCAAAAATTGTAGGCAAAATATTTTTGTATAATTTATAAGAAATTATTTTGGGATGAACATGTGCGCAAAAACGTGTGTGATAGAGCTTCAAACCTATCCACTATTCTTTAACAAACTTCTAAACTATAAAACTAAAAAATAAAGTATGCATAGCAATCTTCACAAACTTTGAGCCATGCTATCCTTGCTAGAGCCTTCTTCTTCTATGATCCTTCCTTGATGTGCACTATGCCTTCATAGCTTCATAAACCTAGAAGATGTTGCAATAGCAAGTAATGGCCTCCAAAATTTGTACAAACCTGAAACTCATCTTAATAAACTTATTAGTACCAAATAGCTCATATTTAGTTTGTCATCATCAAAATCAAAAACAAATGGAGAGTGTAACCTTTTGGGCCAACATAAATATGAAAATGTGATAGTAAATGTATGAAAAAATATGCACTTTTCACTACCAATCACACCCCCACACTTATCTTTTTGCTCGTCCTCGAGTAAAAATCAAAAAGAAAAAGAAAAACTAAACTAGCTAACTCACTTTCATAGGAATCACGATTGCACTTAGCATGTGCAAGAAGCCGTTAAACCCCTAGGTTACCCTAGAGGACGAGTGTTGTCTCGTGAGGGTTTTCAGCGGATTACACCCACAAAATCCATGAAAAGGAAAATATTTGAAATACTTTTGAAAAGACTAAGTAGTCTATAAGTTTTAGGATTATCATTTTTATTCATTCTTAACTTAGTCTATATATAGTAAATTGTTATCCATTTTAGGTAAGGATCAAAATTGAATTTTTGTATAGTCTTTTTCGTTACCCTAAGTCATATGCATCCTTGTGAATCTTTGCTAGGAATTCCTTAACTTGAACTCTCATGCCTCTTTATTATTATTATTATTATTTTTTTATAACTCATCTAATTTTCTTTCGTGTAAGTATCAAGGCTTCTTGAGGCCCTCATACCTAACTAATTGACTATTAGATGTGTTAATATAATATTTTTTTCTTTGTATAACTCATCTAATTTTCTTTCGTGTAAGTATCAAGGCTTCTTGAGGCCCTCATACCTAACTAATTGACTATTAGATGTGCTAATACATATATTATATTTTTAGTTTTCTTAGGCTTTCTAATCCACCCATGTAGCGAACTTAAAGTCGGTGGCTCCCAAACCGGTCGGCTTTAGGGCACCGGGTGAGAAAACACCCCGCGGACTTAAGGATTCGAGTGAATTAGGCCACAAAACTAAGGACTTTATTTTATTTAGAACTCACCTTTAGGCGTGAATACTTATGCTTCTTGAGGCACATGTATCCAGCTTAATTGGTGATTGATTTTTTTTTAATAATTTTTTTATAAGGCACAAGGGTCTTTGTCTTAGAATCCTAGATATGCATTAGGTATGCACATTTCATTAAGGTAAAAATCAAGACTAATTAATTATTCAATTTTCCTCCTATACCTAAAAATTCAACAATTTATTTATTTTGACCAAGTTTTTAGAAATCCTAATCATGATTTTCCTAATTTTTAAGATTAACTTAGATTTCTTTCAAAAGATAAGTCAAAATATTGTCCCTTTTTTTTAGTTAGTATCTACCTATGTTAGTATGTTAGTAAAGCCTCCCCCCACACTTATCTCATGCATTGTCCTCAATGTATGAATGTATGCATGTATGCATGAAAAAGAAGAAGGGAAGGCAGAAGTTACCTCAAGGTGGTGGTTCCGGTGGTGGTCTAATTGGGCCAAGCGTTGCTACCCAATCAAGATAATGTAGTATTAGGAGGAACCTACCAGAAATTTTTCTTGTATAACTCACTAAAATGTATGTATGATCATTTTTTAATTCCACCCCATCAAATTTTCATAATTCATAATTATATTCAGAGTCAATTGTTTCAACCTCCTTGTCCCAAAATGGAGTGTGAAAAGATGGAATGATTGACTTGGACATGGGAAGTACGGGAACGAATACCGATTCAGGAAAGAAACTTAAATCAAGTAAGGGTTCAGGAGTCGGGCTAGGTTCAGGAAGTGGGTCCAAATCAATAAGCTGAAACTCAAGTCCACAATCAGTTTCCCACAATGGAATGTGACTCAATGTTGGTGATTCAAGTTCAGGAATGATAGGTGTGGGAATCAAAACTGACTCTAAAAGATTACCTAAGTCGGGTAACAAAACAGGAGTCAATAATGATTAGGGAATTTGAACTTGATCACAGATTTGAGAATCTAGGTCACATATCTCATTGAGTTCGATATCATAAAAATGAGAGCTTGCCAATTTATCCATTGGACTTTCAAAATTGCAAAATTGGTCAAGTTCAATATGATCATCAAAAATGGGTGATTCAATTTCATGATGAATTGGTACAGGATCCAATGTTGACTCGGGAAAAATAAAATCAGGTGGAGATACTGGAGTCATTATTGAATCAGGAAGTAAAATTGAATCATCAAGTGGGAGATCAGGAACATATTCATGCTCAAGTTCTATTTCAGGAAAGGAATAACTTGCCAAACTATCAGAAATTGGAGTTTCGGCAAGTTCAAATGATGGTACTGAATTAGAATCTTGTTGTCCAAAGCAACGTGGCTCGTCGGCTCTAACAGAATAGTTAGCGATATCAGAAATGGCCGAACGGTGAGAACGTAAAGATTGAACCATCATATCTATTTCATGATCACGAGCTAATCTAGCCTGAGTCATGACTTCAAGCATCTTTTCATAGTCGATTGGTGCATCATTTTGTGATTGGACTTGAAAAGAGGAAATGTAATCGTGATGAAGTTGTGAGTCGGTCAGATTTTGTGATTGTTGCTTGGACTCACGCATCATCATGTCAAAGATTGATGGTAATTGTTGCTTGTACTCATGCATACTCATTATTTCCAAGATAGATGGTTTTCTATTTTGAATGGGTGGATCTGAGTATGAATCTTGGGAATCTTGTGGACAAGGTGGATACGGAGGACAAGTTGGTTGAAAATTGGACTCGGGGGAAGCGAAACCCCATGAACTCTGTGAAGAGTTGAAATTGGTATGAAAATTATGGTCATAAGATGGGGGGTATGGGTTATATTTATTCGGATAAGACCATTCCGGTACACTAGGTTGGTCAAAATTATGATATGCCGGGTTGGTAATATCCGAAAAAGAAGATGGTGTGTAATATGGATTAAAGTTGGAAAAATTATTATATGCCATATCACACAAACACAATCAAAGAAAAACAAAACAAACAAACAAGCAAAGAAAAATTTCTAACCTAAGTTAGGGTAGACCTATGACCTAGACGACTCCTAACTGGTTAGACTGTCCACAGGAGGTAGGGTGTAGACTTTGACCACAAGTTAATCAGCCAGGTCAGGGCAAGATTGGTGGGAGTTTTTTCGTCAAAGACGTTCCTTAATTAAGTAACCACCAACCTTCGGGCTTTCGGCCCTCAATCCCCTTCCTAGACACTGATTTGGCAGAAGTCAAATTCCAACACTGTTCCCCCTTAGGATAATCTCCTAATTGAGTCCGAGATGTCCCTAGGGCCAACGTCTACTAATTTTTAGTTAGGCTTGGGTTAGTGAGTGCTTGGAATATGATTTTTGGGCCAAGGAAGGGTGATTAAATCCCCACCTTATCTTGTTATGGGTTAGTGCTCATAAGATAAGTTTGTGCAAGTGTACAAGATATGTAAATAAGATTCACTCAAAGCAATGAAAATAACCAAGAGATGAGTCCTATTCTACATGCAATGCGAACGTACCTTGCTCCAGCACTCTTCAACAGTAAAAATAAAGAATTGAAAAGACACGTGCCTAAAATGCAAACGTCTAATCAATTTTTTATCTTTTTCAACAAATATTTTACTGTTGATTAATTAGCAGTATAAAGGTTTATCACAGAACAAATTTAACAGAGCAGAAAATAAATCTTGCAATTTGTAGCAACCTGCAGAAAGATCTGTCAGTAATGAACTACTAAGGCCGCGGAAACGCGGCTATTGCCGCGGATCCGTGGCACTGTAGTAGGCTCTGATGCTCTGCCTTCGAGGGCAGAGGCACAGAGTTGCTATATGTCCACTTCTGCTGTTTCCTGTTCTCCAAACCTGCAAACAGAAAGAATAAAAGAATTAGTTAATAATTAATTTTTTTTAGAGATAAACTTACCGTCCCTCCCCGGCAACGGCGCCAAAATTTTGATTGAGATTTTCCTGCACACAAAAATAAAGAATTTTAGATTTAGGAATAGGATGTGCGAGGTGCTCAATTCTAATCTGCGGTAGCAATGGCTATGCGGGTCGTGATCCTCAGGGAGGGAACTGCGATGGAAGCGTTTAAGCAAGTTATCTCTTTTTATTTATTTTTATTATTTACAATGGTATTTACATTGAAGTGGGAGAAATAAATTGGAAAGATGTGGAAAATGTGGATCTATACTAAAATTAGAAAGAAAACTATAACACATACATACCTCTTCAACCTGCTTACCTTTGATCTGTTGCAACGACTTACCTTGTCTTGGAAGGCGTTCAAGTATGGCGTATAGGATCTTCCACCTTCGTGATCTACACTACGAAAAGAAAAGACAAACTAAAGAGAAGGCTTGTTCATCTCCATAGGCCATCAAGGGCACTTCCTCGGCTAGGCAGTCTCGAAGCAATCAGATCTCACGGTTTGCAAGTCATCAGAGAAAGAAACAATGACATAAAACAAAAATAAAAGAACAAAGATAAAATAAAAATAGAGACACAAGAATAAAATAAAAAGAACAAAGACAAACCTCGAGTCGATTCAATTAACAATAGAGGAAAAGTAAAACTTACACCGCTGTCACCTCAGTACAAGTATGAACTCCTTCCTCCATGAAAGCATCCTCTCCTCTCAGTTACAAAAATTACAAAAGAAAACAAAAATAAAAACCTAACCTAGATTACAAGTTAGCCTAAGAAACCCTAGAATTTTCTCTGTATTTTCTGTACGCCCTTTCTGTTGCGTCTGCAGGGGTATTTATAGGTGCAGAAGGAGGTAGAGTCCCAACACAACTCTCCCACGAAAACTAGTCCCCGGATAAGACTGGATTGCCGCGGAAATGCGGCTTGGGCCGCGTTTCCGCGGCCAAGTCATCTCTGCTGACCACGCGCTTTCGCGCGTGGCCTCCTCTGGTCCGTCCATCTGGGCGTTTCCTTCTGGAAGCTACATCCTGACTCTTTATTTGTGGATTTCGGGATAACTTGGGAAGCAAGTTACTAGATCCCAAATCTTTTATCCATGAATTTCCTTATCTATGCACTCTCTTCTTTGGCTTTTATCCTCATCCTGCAAGTATTTAGGGTTGAATAGAAGTCTATCCTTCCCTTTTCTTTTAGAATTGCAACTATTGCTCTTATGTAATTGCAATTTTGACATTTGATAATTGCAACTTTTGCATTGGGCTTGAATATGGGCTTTTGGGCTTCTTTTTGGACTTTATTCTTTATTTTTTATTTACTCAAGGCCTGCACACAATAAATAATAAAATGTTAGTAAATGTGCAGAATTATAGGAATAAATATGAAAATGTGATAGCAAATGTATGGAAAAATATGCACTTTTCACTACCAATCAATACATTCCTACTTGAGGTGGCTTACTTTCTTACAGAAGAAGTATGCAATGACCTTAGGCTACTTTTTCTGCACTTTTGCCACTTAGAATTAGCCACTATAGTGGTGTTTATGTTCCTCCCTTTAGTTTTACTTTTTCTTTTCTTATTAGAAGTTTACCCTGGATGCTAAGTGAGCACTGACATTATTAGGCATAGCACTTCTAATAGCTATAGGAATAGTGTACTTTTTAACCATTAGACACATCTTGTAAGATCTCTCCCACTTACCATATTTGACCTTTTCTTTATAGAACTTTTACTAGTGATAGTAGAGATCCATCAATCTTTAAGGTATACTCTAGGTGCATGAATTCAAGAACGATTATTTACGTGGTCTAACCACTTCTTAAAGTTTGTACCATTCAATTTAAACTACATAAGTGTACAATTTCTCATTAATTTAACATAAACATTGCATTTAATAAAATTCTACTGTAATAGTCATAAAAAATGAATTTCAAAAAATGCAACCAGTTTAACCAATAGAGCTGCCGGTTAAACTTTCAGAGCAAGTTGTGTCTCTATATGCCAACACTGTACTGGCCCAACATAGATATCCTAAAGTTTAGGTCCTATGTAAGAGAACAGCCTTCCTTTGGGCCGACTATCACTTTATAGAATTGGTCCCAAAGTTTAAGTAATCTATATTGGCCATATAATATATGTAATGACCCGGCCATAATGACAACCTTACTTTGGGCCAATTGCCACACGCATGGGCCACACAAATTTTTTGCACTGGATTCTTGTTCCGCCATCGGACTAGTTGATGAGGGTAATGCAATATGGGCAATAGTGTGACAACCTTCCTTTGGGCCAATTACCATACTTCAAGGTTCTCCCACTTGCATTATCCATATCAAGTATCCGACGCCATACATAATTCGACCAAACAACAGTCTTCCTTTGGGCCGGCTATTGTCCACATGAACTACATACGCAATTAAATAAACTCTTTTAAATTCTTTAGCTTGAACATGTATATATATTTATCTGTGTCTTATTAACTGTAGTACTTATCATCATTCCTTATGCTAGAGCAATATAAGCAATATAATATTGATGATAAAACGGAAGCATGTAAGGATACATATTACCATGATAAACAAACACTTCAATGCCTTCTTTATGTCAACTAACTACTGTTTTGTCATGTATAGTTTCTATAATATTGTAGTGCTCGTCAAGAGCTTCGAAACGGCTATTTACATGCTCAAAACAAAGGTCGTATGAGCCCGTAACAGCTAATTGAAGTTTCTATTGGCAAAACGGGTCTGCAGTGCTTATCGAGTCTGAATTAGACCCGACCCGCAATAGTTAAGCTATTGGTTTCCTTTCTTATTGGGCCGGGTTTAAATAAACTGAATAACACCCAATTAGCTTTATGTGAGAGTGATTGGGATTAGCTCTCTTTATTTGAGTAGAATTCTACCCCAAAATACCGTTAATAGATTAGAATTCTATCTCAATTCTAAAACCCAAATCAATCTCAACCATCCTAATTGAAATTTAATATGAGATTAAATAGGAGTAAGTTTCCTTATTAGAGTAAAATTCAATCTCTAAATTTTTAATCCTAATTAATCTTATAATCTTAATTAATTATGAAACTCAAAATAATTAACCTCCTTTATTTTATTTAATTTTACAGTTTGCTCTTGTAGCCGCTGGCCCATGGCGACCGGCGGCTGTTGCCTACCCGCAGAGCTGCGCATGGAGGCATGAGCTTGCATGCTCAACCAGCACACGCATGCTCTGCAGAGAGCAGGCAGCATGTATCCTTTTTTTTTCTTTTTGATACTTTAAGGCCTGCCAGGCATGCATGCTGGGGCTTCCCTGCATGCATGCGTCCAGCCACAATTTTTTTTTAAGAATAAAAAAAGTTATAACATACATATTTAAATCATAATATATATATATATATATATATAATTTAATCATCTCCAATTTAATTCAATTATTTGAGACACAAAAATAATCTTTCTTGAATTAAATCAAAAGATTGATTGTAATTTTGATAGATCGAGATCAACAAATTTACTTTATATCCCGATGATCTGATAAAGAGGAGGCTCTGATACCAATTGTTAGATCTAAATTTATTCCATACAAGATCTACACATATATTGTAAGCCTCTTTATCATGATCAAAGGGAAGGAGGGTTTTAGGCATACCTGATTCCATCACGAAAGGATACCGAAGATTGCACGATCTCGAGGACATCGGAGTTGAGGGAGAGGATTCTTCTCTCCAGCCACCAAGTTCTCTTCTTTATTCTTAGAGGAGATGAGAGGCCTCCAAGAGAGAGATTAGGTCATTGTTGGTGGAGAGGGAACCCTACTCATGATATATATAGCATCAAGAAACCCTAGTTCAACTCATCATAGATCTAGGCCCTTGATTTATAACACGAGTTTCACACGTGTAGATGAGTCTCACATTTTAATTTAAATACACTCATGGCTAAGTGTAATGAAAACGTGTCTAGACCCAAACCTTTTAGGTTTGATCAATTCTTTATTAGGTCAAACAACATAGGTTAAGTGGGCGGGTGCAAATATCCAATTGACTTGATTAGGCCCAAAATAAATTAGACTTTAAAACATAATAAGCCTAACACCTAGATCTATGATGAGTTGAATTAAGATTGCCTTGAGCCTATAACTATCATGGATTGGATTTTCTCTTCACTACTATAATCTAATCTCTCTCTTGGAGGCCTCTCATCTCCTTTAATGATCAAGAAGAGAACTTGGTGACTGAAGAGAAGAATCCTCTTGCTCAGTTTCGGCATCCTCGAGATCGTGTAACCTTCAGCATCTTTTTCATGATAGAATAAGGTATGCTTACACCTTTTCCCTTTAACCTTGATAAAGACACTACTATAGAAAAGGGATTTCACGTTGGCTAAGAATTGACGTTAGAAAAAAAATAGTCGCCGAGTTTATCCGGGCGACGTGGAAAGTTGAAGACTGTCCACATCGGTTTTAAAATGACATGGAAAGATAAGTTTTAACGTCGGTTCTTCAAAGCAGCGGCATGAAAACTTAACTTACCATGTCAGTTTCCACAAAGCCAATGTGAAACTTCACTGAGAAAAAGAACTATCCACGTGAGTTTTTGTGGAAAATTTAGTCCACTAAAGTTTAAAAGTCGGTTCTTTCTATAACCGACGTGTAAAGTTCAATTGATATGATTCTTTATAGAAACGACGTGAAATGTTTATAAGACATCAGTTTAAAACTGACATCCTATATTTAATGTATCCTTTTTAAATAATAAAACAAAAGTTTCTATACATATCAAACAAAAATATATTAAACACACAGAGATTGCAGCACCAACCAACCAGCTTTATATACAGCTTGTACATATCAAGCAAAATCATATCAAAAATAAATTGTAGCCAACAAATCAAAAGAGTACTCAATAATAAAATCCCACACATGTATATATATATCTTCAAACACATAATTGATGCAACCATGTTCAAAAAATGAAGGTGAAAAATATATCTCTAGCTGACATAGTGTAACCAGAATATCTTTCTGCTTGCAACATATTGCATTGAAGAAAAAACAAAGTCAGGTAATTGCACGATGGACATGTCGTGACAATACAGAATGTATAATTACAGGTAGCAACTATTGCAATCATCCATGACAATCATGAGATTTTAAACAAACTAGCTTTAGATCTTTCATTGAAATGAAACTTTGAATATTTGATGAGCAATCACTTAGCACCTTAATCCCAGAAAGACACTGACATAAGTCTATCTTCTCCTTTCTAGACAAAGTATGGCATACTGGCTGTAAAAATGTATTTTCTCCCTTCTACTCTGGTACCAACTGCTTGCGTACACCCATTTCAACTAAATCATTTCTAGCTTTGACTCCATCCTTAGTCTTATCAGTTATATTGAGTAAGATAATGTGTCATAAATAAAAAATTTCAATATAGGAGATCAAAAAACATTGACATTCTTCTTTCATACATTCTTTTCAACTGTAATTTTCTTTCCTTTATCATAACTTGCTCTAAGATGGTTCACCCGTTGATATACCTCTTCACCGGTCAATGCTTTTGGAGCTTTTCCTTCTTCTGTAGAGTCACTAAAAACTTTTTGTAGTCTCTGATAATGATGAGACATAGGCAAAATCTCCGGGAACCAAGATATACTTTCTCTCTGCTATACTTTAAATGAAGAAAAAATATGTCTTCTTCACATATAGGACATGACTTGTATCCTTTCACATTGTACCCTGATAAGTTTTCATATACTGAAAAATCATTATTTATCAAAATAATATAGCTTGGAGCTTGAAAATTTTCTTAATGATATGCATCGAATACTGCAACACCTTCTTCTCACATTATCTTTAAGTCTTCAATAAGAGGTGCCAAATAAATATTTATATCATTTCCCCTGTTTGGGACATGATATTAGCAATGACAACATCATAAACTTGCGCTTCATGCACAACCAGGGAGGAAAATTGTAAATATTCAAAATAACTGGCTAAGTACTATGTGTGTTGCTCATGTTACCGTGTGGATTCATTCCATCGGACAAAAGACCTACTCAGATATTTCTTGCGTTACACCCAAAATTGAGAAATTTAGAATCAAACATATTCCATTGCGGAGAATCAGCCGGACGACGAAGCATATTATCAGAAAATCTCTCGTCTGAATACCACATCAAACTCTTCACATGTTCTGAGTTTCTAAACATGCGTTTAAATCTAGGTATTATAAAATAAATATAATAATACCTTTGCTGGATTTTTATTCTTATTTTCTTGTACCGATCCACTTCATAATCGGATATCTCTCCAAACCATCATAATCTGTTCTATACAAAATATAACCATTAAGGCAAGCATGTATCCTTTCATAATTCATACCCATAGAGCATAAGATCTTCTTGGCATCGTATGTATGATCCGTAAGTTCATTAGCCTCAGAAAGCATATCTTTCAAAAGACTGAGTAAAACTATAAAATTCTTATCGCTTCACCCATTTTCTGCTTTCAAATTGTACAATCTCAACATTGCAGACAGTTTAGTGAATTTAGAACCAACATATACAAGTTTTTCTGTATTAACTTTCAAGCTCTGGATTAAGTGTGGGTGATTTATAAAGTGATCTTCTACATCATGGATTATTTCTTCCAATTTATCACCTTCACTATAATCGACTTCTTTTCTTTCATCACATTTTCTATCATCAGAATTAATTGGTCTATCCCTTACGCTCTCATCATATCATATCCATCTTGTATAACCTTTATCAATCCCATTAATAAATAAATAGTCTCTTAATACTTCAACTGTAATATTCTCAAGGCAAACTCGTTTCATGCATGGATACTTAATACGATTAGGATTGTTGGCACGCTCAACAGCAAACTTAATAAACTTTTCTACGCCATTTCAATATTCGGTACGTAACCTATTAGCATCCATCAATTTTCAATCCATATTTAACTAGTTTAGACATTAAAAATAAAAATATTGAATAAACAACACATAAAAAATAATATATTGAATTAACAATACCATATATCATCTAAAGAGTAAATTTACTTTATCTCCACTATGGCACCACCACACACACATCAAACATGGCACACAACCACACCACCACTATCACACACACACACGCATATCAAGTATGACACACCCCATCACCACCACCACACCACCACCACAAACATGCATATCAAGCACACACATGTTTAGAGTATTTTCTGAATGTGCAAAAGTTTCTTAGATACCAATATGTGCATTTGTCCTGAAATACATTTCTTAGATTCAAATAAAATGATTGCACAAAGAATAAACTCAGCAGTCATAAGCCCGTGAGAAAAGAACATGTTATGAGCTATTTTGACAGTGGGTGAAATTACAAGCTACTAGAGAAATAAGTTTAAGAACTAGATTTAATATAATGAGGTTTACGCATTATGCATTTTGTAGCTCAGTATTTCAACTAAAGAACATCAAGAGTTTCAATTTCAAATCCTAATCTCTGCATTCTTTATTATCTACAAAGTAAATTAGAATCATGAACATTTGCATGGAAATAGAAAGTTATTAGTTACATTAAAGAAGTAACCAAATTCTAACTTGTGCAAGGACACCAGTTGAAATTTATCAGTAAGCAAATTAATCTTGTAGGAACTACAAAAATCCAAATAAAACTAACCCTAATTCCCAAATCAGCCCAACCCAAAATCCAAGAATCCAAACCCTAAATATCCCAAATCCTTCAATTACTCATCAAATTTCATCATTTATCCAATAAAGAAATCGAAAGCCAAAGCAGAACTAACCCTTTGTCTTCTATCTTGAACCCAAATTTGGCTTGGTCCTCGTCGCCGCCATCATTGTCCTCGCCTCCGCTAGCACCAGCCGTCGCGGCTAGTCGCCGCTCGAGATCGGGAGTGAGCGGTGTGAAGATCACTCGATCAGATGAGGAGGGGCCGGCGGAGAGAGAAACGAGAGAGATGAGAGAAGCGATAGAGATGTACGGGATCGATGAAGGCTAGGGTAAAAATTGATTTTATGATTGGCACGATTTTCAAAAAGTTATTGCACATTGATTCACCAAAAAACCGATGTCAAAAAATTTTTACACATCAGTTTCTTAAAAAACCGACGTCTAATTTTGGTTTTTTGGACATCGGTGCTATAGAGAACCGACGTCAAAAGTCCCATTAAAAAATGCAATTTTTCTTCAAAATTTTCCACGTCAGTTTTCTGCTAAACTGATTGGTAGTGAAAAGTGCATTTTTATCATGACATTTACCATCACATTTTCATATTTATTCATATAATTTTGCACATTTACTAATATTTTATGATTTATTGTGTGCAGGTCTTGAGTTCTTATTTTAATAATAAATAAAGACTAAAAGAAGCCCAAAAGCCCATATTCAAGCCCAATGCAAAAGTGCAAATATTAATTGTCAAAATTGCAAATACACAAGGGCCAAAGGTGCAAATATTAAAGAAGAGGGAAGGATAGACTTCTATTCAACCCTAAAAACTTGCAGATGAGGATAAAAGCCAAAGGAGGAGAATTTAAGATCACAAATTCATGGATAAAAGATTTGGGATCTAGGTAACTTGATTCCTAAGTTATATCCAAATCCAAAGATTAAGAGCCAGGATGCAGCTTCCAGAAGGAAACGACCAGATGGACGGACCAGGAGAAGCCACGCGCCAAAGCGCGTGGCCAGCCGCCACCATAAGGCCGTGAAAACGCGGCCCAAGCCGCGTTTCCACGACAATCCAGTCATATCGAGGGAACCGCCTTCGTGGACGACTTCGACTGAGACTCTACCTCCTTCTGCTCCTATAAATACCCCCTGCAGTGCAACCGAGAAGAGCGTCCAGAGCCAGAGGGCCAAATCTAGGGTTTTAGGCTTTCTTCTTTCTTGTAGTTTAGGTTTTCTTTTCTTTTTAATTTTTATGTAAGTGAGGGAGAGGGCTATGTTGAGAGTGACACCGATGTATGCTTCTCTTCTCTTCCATTGTATCAAGTAATAAAGGTAACTTTTCTTTTTATGTCATTGCTTTATTTTTCTTTTTTTTTCTTCTCTTTTTCTATTTTTTATCTCTGTTGGTTTATGATAAGCATGCAAGTGATTTCCAAAGCACAAGTATAACGAATCTTGGTGGGTGCCAACGATATTTCATGGTGATGTTCTCCTCCTCAAGGTACGTATCACTTCATACTTGCCCAAGCTTGATGATATAATGCGAACAGGGGACTGAGATCGATCCTATGGTTTATGCGTTCAATGCCTCCAAAGCAAGGTAGAAAGTGTTAGGATTTCACGTTTTTCTTCAACCAAACTAAGGTTAGTGTTTATTTCTTTTCTTTTCTTTTCTTTTATTTTTGTAGATTAAATCACCATCTCCCAATTCTTTCTTTCTCATCTCATTATAAATACCACCTCTAATCCTCCATCTTCATAATCTACCGCCTTCTTCCTAACTTAACTTTAACTATTCTTTTTTGTTAACTTAAAGAAAATAATTTTTAGAGATAACTTACAAACGCTTCTATCGCTAGTCTCTCCCTGAGGATCACGACCCACATAGCCACTGCTACCGGCGGATTCGAATTGAGCACTTGCACATTTTGTTCTAAATCTGAACTTCTCTATTCTGTGTGCAAGTAAAAACTCAATCAAAATTTTGGCGCCGTTGCCGGGGAGGGACGGTAAGTTTTTCTCTAAATAAAAAAATTAACTAATTCTTTATTCTTTCTGTTTGCAGGTTTGGAGAACAGGAAAAATAACAGAGAAGTGGACATATAGCAACTCTGTGCCTCTGCCCTCGAAGGCAGAGCATCAGAGCCTACTATAGTGCCGCGGATCCACGGCAATAGCCGCGGAAACGCGGCCTTAGTAGTGAACTACTAACTGCAATTTCTGCAGTTGCTAAAAAGTGCAAAATTTGTTTTCTGCTCTGTTAAAATTTGTTCTGTGATAAACCTGTATACTGCTAATTAATTCAACAGTAAAATATTTGTTGATAAAGATAAAAATTGATTAGACGTTTGTATATTAGGCACGTGTCTTTTCAATTCCTTTATTTTTACTGTTGAAGAGTGCTGGAGCAAGGTACGTTCGCATTGCATGTAGAATAGGACTCATCTCTTGGTTGATGCTTTGAGTGAATCTTATTTACATATTTTGTACACTTGCACAAATTTATTCTAATGGCATAACTCATTAACAAGATAAGGTGGGGATTTCATCACCCTTCCTTAACCCAAAAATCATATCCCAAGCACTCACTAACCCAAGCCTAACTTAAAATTAGTAGACGTTGGCCCTAGGGACATCTCAGACTCAATTAGGAGATTATCCTAAGGGGGAACAGTGTTGGAATTTGACTCCTGCCAAATCAGTGTCTAGGAAAGGGATTGAGGGCCGAAAGCCCGAAGGTTGGTGGTTACTTAATTAAGGAACGTCTTTGACGGAAAACCTCCCACCAATCTTGCCCTGACCTGGCTGATTAATTTGTGGTCAAAGTCTACACCCTACCTCCTGTGGACAGTCTAACCAGTTAGGAGTCATCTAGGTCATAGGTCTACCCTAACTTAGGTTAGAATTTTTTTTTGTTTGTTTGTTTGTTTTCTTTTTCTTTGTTGTGTTGGTGTGATATGGCATATAATAATAATTATTCCAATTTTAATCCATATTACACACCTAACTATTTTTCGGATATTACCAACCCGGCATATCATAACTTTGACCAACCTAGTGTGCCAGAATGGTCTTATCCGAATAAATATAACCCATACCCCCCATCTTATGACCATAATTTTCATACTTTCAACTCTTCACAGAGTTCATGGGGTTTCAATTCCCCCGAGTCCAATTTTCAACCGACTTGTCCTTCGTCTCCACCTTGTCCACAATATTCCCAAGATTCATACTCAGATCCACCCAGTCAGAATAGACTACCATCTATCCAGGAAATGATGAGTATGCATGAGTCCAATCAACAATTACCATTAATCGCAGACATGATTATGCGTGAGTCCACCGACTCACAACTTCATCACGATTACTCTTCATCCTTTCATGTCCAATCACAACATGATGCACCTATCAACTATGAAAGGATGCTTGCAGCTATGACTCAGGCTAGATTAGCCCGTGATCATGACATAGATATGATGGTTCAATCTTTGCGTTCTCACCGTCTGGCCAATTCTGACATCGCTGACCAATCTCTTAGAGCCGATGAACCCAGTTGCTTTGGACAACAAGATTCTAATTCAGTACCATCATTTGAACTTGCCGAAACTTCAAATTTTGATAGTTTTGCAAGTTTTTCCTTTCCTGAAATAGAACTTGAGCATGAATATGATCATGATCTTCCACTTAGTGATTCAATTCTACTTCCTGATTCAATAATGACTTCGGTGTCTCCACCTGATTTTACTTTTCCCGAGTCAACATTGGATCCTGTGCCAATTCATTATGAAATTGAGTCACACCATTTTTGATGATCATATTGAACTTGACCATTTTGTAATTTTGAAAGTCCCATGGATAAATTGGCGAGTTCTCATTTTTATGATATTGAGCTGAATGAGATATGTGACCTAGATTCTCAAATCTGTGATCAAGTTCAAATTCCCGAATCATTGTTGACTCTTGTTTTGTTACCCGACTTAGGTAATATTTTAGAGTCAGTTTTGGTTCCCACACCTATCATTCCTGAACTTGAATCACCAATATTAGTCACATTCAATTATGGGAAGATTATTGTGGACTTGAGCTTCAACTTATTGATTTAGACCACTTCCTGAACCTAGCCCGACTCCTGAACCCTTACTTGATTTAAGTTTCTTTCCTGAGTCGGTTTTCGTTCCCATACCTCCCACGTCCAAGTCAATAATTCCATCTTTTCATACTCCATTTTGGGACAAGGAGGTTGACACAATTGACTCTGAAAATAATTATGAATTATGGAAATTGGATGGGGTCAAATTATTAAAAAATGATTATACATACATTTTAGTGGGTTATACAAAAAAGATTTCTGGTGGGTTCCTACGAATTCCATAAAAAGTAGATTGGGCCGCATTTCGTGGACCAATTAGACCACCACCGGAACACCACCTTGAGGTAACTTCTGCCTTCCCTTCTTCTTTTTCATGCATACATTCATACATTGAGGACAATGCATGAGATAAGTGTGGGGGGAGGCTTTACTAATATACTAACATAGTTAGAAACTAACATAAAAAATTTCCTAACAAAAATTTTCAAAAAAAAAAAAACAATATTTTGACTTATCTTTTGAAAGAAATCTAAATTAATCTTAAAATTAGGAAAATCATGATTAGGATTTCTAAAAACTTGATCAAAATAAATAAATTGTTGAATTTTTAGGTATAGGAGGAAAAATTGAATAATTAATTAGTCTTGATTTTTACCTTAATGAAATTTGCATACCTAATGCATATCTAGGATTCTAAGACGAAGACCTTTGTGCTCTATATATATAAAAAAAAATCACTAATTAAGCTGGATACATGTGCCTCAAGAAGCATAAGTATTCATGCCTAAAGGTGAGTAAATAAATAAAGTCCTTAGTTTTGGGGTCTAGTTCACTCAAATTTGAGTCCGCGGGGTGTTTTCTCACCTGGTGCCCTAAAGCCGACCGGTTCGGGAGCCACCGATTTTAAGTTCACTACATGGGTGGATTAGAAAGCCTAAGAAAACTAAGAAAGATTATATATGTATTAACACATCTAATAGTCAATTAGTTAGGTATGAGGGCCTCAAGAAGCCTTGATACTTATACGAAAGAAATTAGATGAGTTATACATGTTAAAAAAAAAAGAGAAAAAATATATTATATTAACACATCTAATAGTCAATTAGTTAGGTATAAGGGCCTCAAGAAGCCTTGTGAAAAATCACCTAGAGGGGGGGTGAATAGGTGATTATGCTAATCTAATGAACTCAATACGGAATTTAAAAACTTAATGCAATACACTCAAGTGCAATCAACAAGTGATGCACACACAACCAAGCCAAGCAATTATGAATGCACAATATGAATAGTTGCAAGGCACAAAGTAAAGAGAGAGATAGAGAGAGTCAATGGATCAAGCGCAAACAACAAGGTATGTTTCGAGGTTCGAGCACCCAGCTCTACATCCCCCGCCTTCGACACACGAAGGATTTCTAATCCACTAGCAAGTCCACAAAGAACTCTCACAAGGAGTACCCACTCCTCTCTTTACAACCACAACCTCCTCCTTGAGGCAAGCTCCAATCCAACAAAACAATCACCTCACAACTTGAGGGATTAGCACAAAGCAAACACAAGGATCACCTCACAACTTGAGGGATACAACGCAAGGCACAAAGCCAAGAAAAGATTGGGTTTTTAACTTGGTGGTCTAAACAACAACCACAAACAATTTCTTTCTCCCACACAAAGATCCTATAGAATAAGAAAGTAGATGTTGCTCAAGTGTGGAGAAAACCAATGGAATGAAAATCAAAATCACAAAGAAAATCCTTAGGAAAAACTGAAACCAAGATATAGAAGTTGAATCAAAATCTTATCCCAAAAATCCTTTTCTTTGATATTCCAAACCCTAGCAAAAACACCAAATAGATTGTTCAATTTGAATCCAAAAACTTCTTTTGATTACTGTGAAAACACCAGAGAGTAAGGAAAAATTCGCACAAAAAATCTTAGAGAAAAACTCTTACAAATGGGGCATTATAGACCCTAGAAAAATATAGCCGTTGGCAGTAGAAAATGCCAGAAATACACTGCCGGTTGACCGGTCCGGTCGACCGTCCAACGGTCAAATCTGCCCGTTGGCAGCTACCGGTCGACCGCCCCGGTCGACCCAAACAAACAGAGAGCTCTGCTCTCTGACCCGGTCGACCCGGACGGTCGACCGTCCCATGTCTGCGAAACGTGCACAGATCTGTGCACGTCGGTCGACTGACCCGGTCGACCGACTTCAGCCAAGTCGACTTGGTCAGAAGACTAGTCGACTGGTTGAAGCCTGGAACAGAAAACTGAGTTAGAAACATGTTTAAAAATTCTTTTATCTTTTCTAAAAATCACCAAAAATAGTTTTATCATTTTGCATTGATATATAAACATGTGGTAAAAAGTTTAGCTCAAATATCAATCAATATGAACTATTTTTGTGTCTTATCATTTTTACCAAAAATCAAAAACTGTATTTTCTAAAACTTAATTTTTGAATAGAAAATACGTTTTGTCCAAAACTCTTTCAAATACAAAAACATGATATTTAAACACTTTGAAGCATGATGCATATGGATAGAAATCCAATATACATGAAACATATATATATCCATGTTTTTGACATTAATTCCAAAATATGTTTTGTTAAAAATACCAAAACATAAAACACATGAATAAGTAAGTCAAAACTAAGTTTTTCTAGGAAATTAAGCATGCATGTATATAGAACAAATCTAATATACATTAAACCATGTAAACTTGTTTTGAATCTATCTATTCATGCAAACCAATATCGGTTAAACCTAAAACCGAAAAAACCGAAAACCAATATTCAAAACATGAAACGTGTGTGTTGTGAACTTGAGCATATCATACTATTCTAATCTTTACAATTTGGATCTAAAACAAAACTAAACTATGGTACCGATGTCATCTTGTAGAACGCAATCTCCAAGCCGACTCGATCCAATGCTCCTTGATCCACCGAGCAAGTGCTATATATGATCTTCGACGCTCGGGCTCTTGAATCTATATGTGAAAGCTTCCAAATCATCTTGTTGAATCTAATCACCTACTAATAACTTGATTAATGATCTGAAACTAAAATCACAAGATTATTAGTACACATAACTACATGAGTTAATCATCATCAAAACTAGAGTGGAAGGCCTTTGGGCCAACAATCTCCCCCCCTTTTTGATGATGACAAAACTCATGGAGTTATATATGCATGGATTAAAGTTTAGCTTCAAAGAAGCTCCCCCCTAACTCATGCATAAACAAATAAACATAAAGAATTTGCAATGAAGGCTCTTAAAACATAAAACATGCATATCTATGCATAAACAATAAAAGGTTCTAGATACCAATGAAATGTTTAAAACAAAACATACTCTAGAAACCAATTACAAAACATGCTCTAGATATTCTAGATACCAATTAAAATTAAACTAAATTAAACTTAATATATGCAAAACATAAACATGCATATATAAACCAAAATACTTCTCCCCCTTTTTGTCAATCATCAACAAAGGGGTAAAAACCAAAATAACACAAAACAAAATCTTCTCACTTTTTAATACAAAGAATCAATCTTCAATAAGGGGTAAAAGTAAAACCAAATCAATAAATTTTCTCCCCCTTTTTGTTCGAAACAACGAATCAATAAAAATAAATATTTTCTCCCTTTTTGTCTAAAACAAAAACAAGACCAATTAGGGTGACAATCAATTACGGTACCAAATGAAAATATATCAAAGAATAGCATCTTGATACCAATTGAAAGGAAATAAACAAAAATATCGATACCAATTTAAGCAAAAACACATAAAAAATCTTGATACCAATTGAAATTAAACATAATAAATTTTGAATGTCTAAACCAAAAATTTTGATACCAATTGTAAATATTTTCATTTTGAACAGATGATACCAATTGAAATTTACAATCATAAAGTAAGGGAGTGGGAATCAAATACCAACTGAAAGACAAAATCAAATTTTTCCCCCTTTATGAAATGCCAACTAAAATAATGCATAGGCTTGATACCAATTTAAAAGTAATCAATTGAAACAAAATTGAAGCTCAAGCACTAGCATAAACAAGATTTTGTGCTTAAAGATATAGGGATATAATAAGCACAAATAAAACATATATATGTATGAAAAATAGATACCAATAGAAATTGATATTCTTAGAATAGAAAGCATACATACATACAAAATATATATGAGTATACAAAAAAAAATGTCAAGATTGATACCAATTGAAAGAATTCAATGATACCAATTGAAATAACAATAAGATCAAATGTATACATCATATTATCTACCTCCCAATCATGGTTCAAGTTTTAAATGATTTTCATTATAAAGCATTCATGAACATGATCTCTCATCCATCCTCCCATAGAGGATTAGGGTTTTCAAAAATAGATTTGAAAATGTAGTATGTTGAAAATCTCTACCATAGTGAAGAATACGAACTAGTCATAGGAAAACTTTTGAAACTAGTACGAAATCTTTCAAGCAAGGAATAAAACAAAATTGTTTTCCATGAAACACATGTAAATCACATGATCACTAAACACTCAAAGTCCATAAAGCCCATATCATAGTCTCATGAAAACAAATCATGAGTAAACTAATAAAGTGAGTGTACAAGTATAATGTGACACATATCAACATGAAAATATTCAATTAAGCTCATATGAAATTCCTTGAAAACATGAAAAAATGAAAAACTAGATTTTCATTACCAATAGAAATTACCTAAAAACATGAAAATTATCAAAACGATTTAAACTTCAAGGCATATGTATGTCATGTACAAACTAAAGTATACATACATATCCTAAACACAATAAGTCCACAAAGTATATGCATGAAGGCACGTGGCTCAAGGATGTACATGTATAATCAATAGTTTGGACAAGATAGACATATACATGAAGTTAAAACACATGATCAAAGAAACATATTCAGAATGAGGAATACAAGTTAGAATGCATGAATCATCAAAACTAGGCTATACTAGCACATTTAATGGGTACAAACAAGCATCAAAGCACAAACATATATAAAGATTTATTTGTGTCCCACTACATGTACAAGTATAAATTCTAGTCTTAATGAAAACTAACATCTAAATAAGTAATCAAGTCATTAAGCATAAAACGGGAATCATAACCCAACATGATAAACATAATAATCAAAACATGAATTATTAAAACAAAAAGTCATAGTCAACTATATGATTAGCATGACGAAGACATGTGCATTAGATCTATGATTAACATGATAGCTAAAACATAAAGAGAACACAAAAATATGGGTCCATACTAAACATGGGTGTCTCAACAACTAATCATGTAAAGCATAAGTCTAATAAACATGGCAAATATCATACTAATCATGAAACAATAAAACATGATTCAACAAAACAAAAATCATAAACATCCACATGATCATTATGTAAATGCATGTGCATTAGATCTAGGGCATACATGTTAGTTTAAACAAGGTGAGAACACTAAAGGTAGATCCATATAAAACATGGGTGCTCAAGTAACTAAACATGTATAACACTAATCTAATCAACATGACATAAGCATAATGAACAATAAAAACAAGACATGCTATGAATAGATGAACATGAAAAGCATGCAAATAAAAATGGGAGTTAGGGAATGATACCAAAACGATGAAGGTGCATCTCTAGTTCTCCAAACCACGGTGGTCCTCCCACCAAATCCCCTTGAGAGTGAAGCATCCAAATGGTTCTCTTTTAAGCTTAGAATGCATTCACCTCAAGGCACCAATACCCTCACGTGATGCGAGAGCTCCCACCTACATCAAAAGTCAAGGAGGTGGTTTTTGGTACCCATTTTCTTTTGGGTCCACGGGGGTTAGTATCTTTTCTAACCCAAACAAGATTAGTTGCTAAATTTTCAATATGTAAACGATCATAGCAAAATCTAGCAAGATGACCTTTTCGGCCACAATATGTACAAGTGTACACATGAGCATACATGTTATGGTTGTGTCCGTGGAAAGCATGTGTATGCCGTGTAGGGTGTGCATGCAAAGATGGACCTTGTTTCTTGCGAACCAAGGTTTCCAAACGTGAATGATTCAATGTGCATTGGCTCAAAGTGGAGCCCAAACATTCAACACTTTTCTTCAAAATATTTATATCATTTTCAATAGTGGAAGATAAAGTGGAGCATGCAATAGGTGTGCAAGATGAAGAAGAAGCTATACTAGCATGGCACACATGAGAATCAATTTCAATTTTCAAAGATTCATTTTTCTTTAAAACTAAATCCAATTCTTTTGTAATTGAATCAATTTTATTTTTCAAAACAAGGTTATCTTTTAAAACAAAATCCAATTTAGAGGATAAAACCTCATTGTTTTTCACAACATCATCACAATCATTTTTGTTTTTCAAAATATCAATCTCATCAAGGGCAAGGTCTAGTTGAGATCTTAGTGAGTCACGTTCACTAGTGATCACTTCCTTTCTTGCAAAACTAATTCAAAATTAGAACACAAATCTTTTAATTCATTTTTCAAAACAAGGTTGTCCTCTTTCAAAAGATTGTGTTTTTCCAAGATTTTCAAGCTTTTGAGCAAGTTCCAAATTTAAAGATTGAACTTCCAAACATCCATAGCAATAGGAACTAGAGCTATCATCTAATTGAGTGTCCGATTGTACCTCAAGGAGTTTTTCCCTTGGACCATGAAGCAATGCTCTTCGGACTTTTCTCTCTTAGATCTCCTCATCTTGTTGATAATCCTTGGAAGCTCGGGAGACGTCAATAAGCTCCAAACTGCAAAAGCCGAGTCATAACGATTAAACACCGTAAAAGATGTTCACTAAGAGATGCTCTAAGTGTTCTAAGTGCTAATGCATTTGCCTTTTTATGCTTGCTACTATTAGGGAATGATTCTTGAGTAGAGACTTGATAAACTAGATGTCCTAAGCCTTTTAAATGTCTACTCATATTGGCCTTCCAAGCATCAAGTCTAATATGGTCAAACATAGGAGGGCTAACCATGAGAGCAAACTAAATGAGTGCAAATGAACAATGCAAATGAAGATTAGCAAACCAAGATCTCACTCCTAGGTGGTTAAACCTAAATATCAGGAGCGTAGGCTCTGATACCAATTGAAAAATCACCTAGAGGGGGGGTGTGAATAGGTGATTATGCTAATCTAATGAACTCAATGCGGAATTTAAAAACTTAATGCAATACACTCAAGTGCAATCAACAAGTGATGCACACACAACCAAGCCAAGCAATTATGAATGCACAATATGAATAGTTGCAGGGCACAAAGTAAAGAGAGAGATAGAGAGAGTCAATGGATCAAGCGCAAACAACAAGGTATGTTTTGAGGTTCGAGCACCCAACTCTACATCCCCGCCTTCGACACACGAAGGATTTCTAATCCACTAGCAAGTCCACAAAGAACTCTCACAAGGAGTACCCAACTCCTCTCTTTACAACCACAACCTCCTCCTTGAGGCAAGCTCCAATCCAACAAAACAATCACCTCACAGCTTGAGGGATTAGCACAAAGCAAACACAAGGATCACCTCACAACTTGAGGGATACAACGCAAGGCACAAAGCCAAGAAAATTGAGTTTTTAACTTGGTGGTCTAAACAACAACCACAAACAATTTCTTTCTCCCACACAAAGATCCTATAGAATAAGAAAGTAGATGTTGCTCAAGTGTGGAGAAAAACTAATGGAATGGAAATCAAAATCACAAAGAAAATCCTTGAGAAAAACTGAAACCAAGATATAGAAGTTGAATCAAAATCTTATCCCAAAAATCCTTTTCTTTGATATTCCAAACCCTAGCAAAAACACCAAATAGATTGTTCAATTTGAATCCAAAAACTTCTTTTGATTGCTGTGAAAACACCAGAGACTAAGGAAAAATTTGCACAAAAAATCTTAGAGAAAAACTCTTACAAATGGG